>CATKUM010000331.1:12500-50530 GCA_949786405.1 Onychomys arenicola
CCCACGCCGTAGCTCCCTTCAAACTAGTCCCACTATGTGTGAGAACAAATCCCATCCACCATACACTGATCGCAGTTCACTCAGCCACCTCATACCTTGCACCACACACAACTTGCACGGTCTTGCTGCAGTACACAGAACTAATATTTGCGCCGACTGAAAGCCGCCAAAGGCGTCTCCCTTTATGCAACAGTTCACGCCGACATAACACCGCAGGCATCGTCCTGCTCTTCGTCTGGCTACATAATTGTGCTGCATTCCTGAGAGAAACACTTCCCACAGTGATACTTGTCACGCCTGCTTGCGCGTTGCTCGGAATTCGTCTCAGTGTTGACTTGGTACCTGTTCTGCGTATGTACATGTATACAAGCGTGTACACCGACAAGTATTTTCTACCACAGTCCACGTATAGGCATTGCGCTGGACGCTGTCGTCTCAGCAACTCGTGCTTCCACCCTGCCCCAGCAGATTCACTTAATACCATCTCGCGGGTTCACAGCACCGCTGAACACCTGTCGTAGACTCACCATTGTGACACGTCTCACTTGGAACTAAACCTGTCTGTCCAGGTCGCGCCAAAATTTACACGCTACCTCATCAGGAAATGAGCCATGGCCGCCACTCGTTTTTTTAACTCTAACATGTAATTGTGTGTGACGCTTTACGTGTACCTCTACAGAAGGTAGAGGCTCGCCGCTACCTCCTTCTGCAGCATTCCTGAAACGCGCAAAATCCCTTCCAACAACTCCACCGCCATGATGCGGCTACGAACCCATTCAAAGCAATGATAAAAATGTCTTATACCTTACGCCGCCGAACCTCAACCACTTCTCCTTTGACGTTTAACACAGCCCACAAGGAAAACGCGCTCACTACTAATCATCCTGTGATTTATGCGGCTTGTCGCAGCACGTGCCCGTTCTCGTCCATGGTTCAAACGTCGAGCAGAGCGCCTACCGTGCTGTCCCAGTCCTCAACTGCAGTGCATTTCTTCAATACGAGAGTATACAAGCCGAATTAGGCACGATCCCCTACCCGCCGCGTAGAACCAATACGTGGGACCCTCCTGCCTTACCCATCTACGCTACAACGTCCACAACCCCATTCCGCAGCCCACCCGACATCTGCACACGCTGAGTCACACACACGCTTTTGAACAGGAGGACACATAAAAGTGTCTACACGTACGTGTTGCTGCGCAGGTGCATCGCACAGACGAGGGAAGCTCTATTCCAAAGCCTCAGGCACGCGACACAGTCCTCGTACGAATACATCCCCAGACTGCGTCTTCCTCGTGTTATAGAGCTCCCTTTCAAAGACTTTCTCTCTAGTTGTTTGTGCCCATACACTGTCACGGAGGACGGCTACCACAATTACCTCAAGATCTCCCCGATGCCACACATCCTACATGGAATCCTCTGCCCTTGTCCAAATATGACATTAAGAAAACCGCAGAGGGGAATGGATGAAGAATCCGAGATTATGTACATCTGCATGCAGACGTTCCTTCTCCTACACGCCCCTTTGGTGGACCCGTGTTTCACTTCCTGCCCGTCCTCATTCCCCTCCTCCAGAGTACGACGTGTCCGCGACGGCACGTTGCACAGGCCTTGCCGACTTGACGTTTGCCGAGTCCTTCAGCATCTGTCTTTCGAGGTCTACCACAGAACGTATAGACATTCACTGGGTGAATGCGTCGTCATGGTGTGTGCTTCACGCCGGACGTCATTTGGAAAATCGCATGGTCGACTATAAATCATGCGTGCATAGGTCTTGTTACATGGAGTATTTTCCACGAGTCCTTCAATTGACAATCATATCTCCACGCAGCCTCCAGTACGCCTCTGCGCGAAACGTACGAGGGACCCAAACGTTGATGAATGGATGCACCAGCACCGCCACCGCATCAATACCTGTTCTGGTCCTCTACAACCAGCCTCAGCAGACCTGTGTTTCACTTCCTGACGGTGCTGGTTTATCTGCAGCAGAGCATGACGTGCCTTCGCTCGACACACGAACCGATTTCGTGCTCCCTCGTAACAGACCACGTTTCAGAAACCATACCAGAAAATACCGACTCTGCACCTCAAGCACTCCACGATATCATCCACCACAAAACAAAGGAACAGACCACTACCGTATCCCTATAGGCCTGCGTCATGACAACTGGGAAATGCTCTTCTCCTGTTCGCCCATCTCAATATTGGAATCACCGCGGCGCCTCGACGTGTGTCAAACACTCCACAGGTAGCAATGACTTTTCATTTCAATAGAGAAATCGTCACTGTCTAATGAGTCAGCAACCTCATCCGGCGAGCCTCTCAGGTCTGGTACGTATCCGAAGACCGCACAATGCTCAACCATGGGGTCTCTTGCATATCACAACAGCTGCCGACGTATATCTGCTCCACCGCCCACCAGTAAAATTTTCCAACTAGCCTACAGATCGCCGCGAAACATCCCTGCAGTGTTCTCCTCATGTACAGCGTGAGACCATAACAGCATCCTCAACGCACACGGAAAATGCGACCTCAAGCAGTCGCCGCTTGCCCAAACTACGGCCTTCAACCTCCTCACGTTCAAACGGTAATACTTGTGGTCTGTATGCAGTCAACACTCACATTCCTCTCCCACGAGCCGCAATACACTGCACTCTTGACCAAGCACCACGCGTCTCTCATCTTCTAATTCTCACTTCCTCCTAAACGACGCATCCTCTCACAGTCGTGATTTACTCCAAATCTGCACACGGGCCTCAAGTGCAAAGATCAGGGTAGGCATCTGTGCACACGAAACGCCCTTACATCCAGCATCCTAAACCCAACTGCTTGATTGTCAACCGTCGCCGTGCCACGTCAACTCCTTGTTCCCAACGTCTCCACGCCATCGTGAGGGCTGAGGGGTCAGCTCAGAGGGGGTACATCATCTCTTGTACCTGCCACAACGCACTGGAGCAACGCATGAGCCTGACGTTGCCACATGCTCTGTGAGGACGCCATTGCCTCGAGTGAACGATCGAAACCGTCACTGCAGGCTTGCTTCCCCAAGCCGTTCACAAATCCTCCCCTTACAGCGGAGTTACTTGTTCTCTATCCCACCGCACACCGCATAATACCCCGCCACGACCAGAAACCAGCCACTGTGCACGAGCGTGATTTCTCGCGTGGACCCGCCCCCTCATCTGTCCCGGCCTCATGTTGCACCCATACGAAGCACCCGCCATTCGAACACTCCCTCGTAATCCTGAAAGACTCACCACTGTAGATTCGGCACAAATACACCCAGCCGTCAGCCTGCGCAATCCTGTTCTTCTACATGGAGCTTGAAACTACTGAACGCGCCAGGGCTTCAATGCTGGCAATGCGCCCCTGTCGCACATCAACTCTCCACTGAGGCCCTGACGCGACGCAACTCTGACACCAAGTCCTAGTGCACAACTAATTATCTACAATCTGTAATTTATATCTACAGTTGGAAGGGCTACAGTTGCCGTTGGCCTCCTGACGTGCATCAACAATACTACAGGCAGAAATTCCCCTTCACGGCACCGACAAAATGTACACGCCGGGGTAACTATCCTGCTACATTGAATTTCTCTGAGCCGTCCTTCTTCGCAAACGTGGAGCCCCACGCCGTAGCTCCCTTCAAACTAGTCTCACTATGTGTGGAAACAGGTCCCATCCACCATACACTGATCGCAGTTCACTCAGCCACCTCATACCTTGCACCACACACAACTTGCACGGTCTTGCTGCAGTACACAGAACTCTGTTAAGTGCTTCCTCGCCGAGACACTAATATGTGCGTCGACTGAAAGCCGCCAAAGGCGTCTCCCTTTCTGCTACAGTTCACGCCGACATAACACCGTAGGCATCTTCCTCTCTTCGTCTGGCTACATAATGGTTCTGCATTCCTGGGGAGAAACAATTCCCACAGCGATACTTGTCACGCCTGCTTATGCGTTGCTCGGAAATCGTCTCAATGTTGACTTGGTACCTGTTCTGCGTATGTACATGTATACAAGCGTGTACACCGACAAGTATTTTCTACCACAGTCCACGTATAGGCATTACGACGGATGCTGTCCTCTCAGCAACTCGTGCTTCCACCCTGCCCCAGCAGATTCACTAAATATCATCTCGCTGGTTCACAGTGCCGCTGAACACCTCTCGCAAAGTCCCCATTTTGACAAGTTTCACTTGAAACTAAACCTGTCTGTCCAGGTCCCGTACCTCAACAGGAAATGAGCCATGGCCGCCACTCGTTTATAACTCTAACATGTAATTGTGTGTGACGCTTTACGTGTACCTCTACAGAAGGTAGAGGCTCGCCGCTACCTCCTTCTGCAGCATGCCTGAAACGCGCAAAATCCCTTCCAACAACTCCACCGCCATGATGCGGCTACGAACCCATTCAAAGCGATGATAAAAATGTCTCATACCTTACGCCGCCGAACCTCAACCACTTCTCCTGTGACGTTTAACACAGCCCACAAGGAAAACGCGCTCACTACTAATCATTCTGTGATTTATGCGGCTTGTCGCAGCACGTGTCCGGTCTCGTCCATGGTTCAAACGTCGAGCAGAGCGCCTACCGTGCTGTCCCAGTCCTCAACTGCAGTGCATTTCTTCAATACGAGAGTATACAAGCCGAATTAGGCACGATCCCCTACCCGCCGCGTAGAACCAATACGTGGGACCCTCCTGCCTTACCCATCTACGCTACAACGTCCACAACCCCATTCCGCAGCCCACCCGACATCTGCACACGCTGAGTCACACACATGCGTTTGAACAGAAGGGCACATGAACGTGTCTACATGTACGTGTTGCTGCGCAGGTGCATCGCACAGACGAGGGAAGCTCTATTCCAAAGCCTCAGGCACGCGACACAGTCCTCGTACGAATACATCCCCAGACTGCGTCTTCCTCGTGTTATAGAGCTCCCTTTCAAAGACTTTCTCTCTAGTTGTTTGTGCCCATACACTGTCACGGAGGACGGCTACCACAATTACCTCAAGATCTCCCCGATGCCACACATCCTACAAGGAATCCTCTGCCCTTGTCCAAATATGACATTAAGAAAACCGCAGAGGGGAATGGATGAAGAATCCGATATTATGTACATCTGCATGCAGACGTTCCTTCTCCTACACGCCCCTTTGGTGGACCCGTGTTTCACTTCCTGCCCGTCCTCATTCCCCTCCTCCAGAGTACGACGTGTCCGCGACGGCACGTTGCACAGGCCTTGCCGACTTGACGTTTGCCGAGTCCTTCAGTATCTGTCTTTCGAGGTCTACCACAGAACGTATAGACATTCACTGGGTGAATGCGTCGTCATGGTGTGTGCTTCACGCCGGACGTCATTTGGAAAATCGCATGGTCGACTATAAATCATGCGTGCATAGGTCTTGTTACATGGAGTAGTTTCCACGAGTCCTTCAATTGACAATCATATCTCCACGCAGCCTCCAGTACGCCTCTGCGCGAAACGTACGAGGGACCCAAACGTTGATGAATGGATGCACCAGCACCGCCACCGCATCAATACCTGTTCTGGTCCTCTACAACCAGCCTCAGCAGACCTGTGTTTCACTTCCTGACGGTGCTGGTTTATCTGCAGCAGAGCATGACGTGCCTTCGCTCGACACACGAACCGATTTCGTGCTCCCTCGTAACAGACCACGTTTCAGAAACCATACCAGAAAATACCGACTCTGCACCTCAAGCACTCCACGATATCATCCACCACAAAAACAAAGGAACAGACCACTACCGTATCCCTATAGGCCTGCGTCATGACAACTGGGAAATGCTCTTCTCCTGTTCGCCCATCTCAATATTGGAATCACCGCGGCGCCTCGACGTGTGTCAAACACTCCACAGGTAGCAATGACTTTTCATTTCAATAGAGAAATCGTCACTGTCTAATGAGTCAGCAACCTCATCCGGCGAGCCTCTCAGGTCTGGTACGTATCCGAAGACCGCACAATGCTCAACCATGGGGTCTCTTGCATATCACAACAGCTGCCGACGTATATCTGCTCCACCGCCCACCAGTAAGATTTTCCAACTAGCCTACATATCGCCGCGAAACATCCCTGCAGTGTTCTCCTCATGTACAGCGTGAGACCATAACAGCATCCTCAATGCACACGGGAAATGCGACCTCAAGCAGTCGCCGCTTGCCCAAACTACGGCCTTCAACCTCCTCACGTTCAAACGGTAATACTTGTGGTCTGTATGCAGTCAACACTCACATTCCTCTCCCACGAGCCGCAATACACTGCACTCTTGACCAAGCACCACGCGTCTCTCCTCTTCTAATTCTCACTTCCTCCTAAACGACGCATCCTCTCACAGTCGTGATTTACTCCAAATCTGCACACGGGCCTCAAGTGCAAAGATCAGGGTAGGCATCTGTGCACACGAAACGCCCTTACATCCAGCATCCTAAACCCAACTGCTTGATTGTCAACCGTCGCCGTGCCACGTCAACTCCTTGTTCCCAACGTCTCCACGCCATCGTGAGGGCTGAGGGGTCAGCTCAGAGGGGGTACATCATCTCTTGTACCTGCCACAACGCACTGGAGCAACGCATGAGCCTGACGTTGCCACATGCTCTGTGAGGACGCCATTGCCTCGAGTGAACGATCGAAACCGTCACTGCAGGCTTGCTTCCCCAAGCCGTTCACAAATCCTCCCCTTACAGCGGAGTTACTTGTTCTCTATCCCACCGCACACCGCATAATACCCCGCCACGACCAGAAACCAGCCATTGTGCACGAGCGTGATTTCTCGCGTGGACCCGCCCCCTCATCTGACCCCACGTCATGTTGCACCCATACGAAGCACCCGCCATTCGAACACTCCCTCGTAATCCTGAAAGACTCACCACTGTAGATTCGGCACAAATACACCCAGCCGTCAGCCTGCGCAATCCTGTTCTTCTACATGGAGCTTGAAACTACTGAACGCGCCAGGGCTTCAATGCTGGCAATGCGCCCCTGTCGCACAACAACTCTCCACTGAGGCCCTGACGCGACGCAACTCTGACACCAAGTCCTAGTGCACAACTAATTATCTACAATCTGTAATTTATATCTACAGTTGGAAGGGCTACAGTTGCCGTTGGCCTCCTGACGTGCATCAACAATACTACAGGCAGAAATTCCCCTTCACGGCACCGACAAAATGTACACGCCAGGGTAACTATCCTGCTACATTGGATTTCTCTGAGCCGTCCTTCTGCGCAAACGTGGAGCCCCACGCCGTAGCTCCCTTCAAACTAGTCTCACTATGTGTGGAAACAGGTCCCATCCACCATACACTGATCGCAGTTCACTCAGCCACCTCACACCTTGCACCACACACAACTTGCACGGTCTTGCTGCAGTACACAGAACTCTGTTAAGTGTTTCCTCTCCGAGACACTAATATGTGCGCCGACTGAAAGCCGCCAAAGGCGTCTCCCTTTATGCAACAGTTCACGCCGACATAACACCGCAGGCATCGTCCTGCTCTTCGTCTGGCTACATAATTGTGCTGCATTCCTGAGAGAAACACTTCCCACAGTGATACTTGTCACGCCTGCTTACGCGTTGCTCGGAATTCGTCTCAGTGTTGACTTGGTACCTGTTCTGCGTATGTACATGTATACAAGCGTGTACACCGACAAGTATCTTCTACCACAGTCCACGTATAGGCATTGCGCTGGACGCTGTCGTCTCAGCAACTCGTGCTTCCACCCTGCCCCAGCAGATTCACTTAATACCATCTCGCGGGTTCACAGCACCGCTGAACACCTGTCACAGACTCACCATTGTGACAAGTCTCACTTGAAACTAAACCTGTCTGTCCAGGTCGCGCCAAAATTTACACGCTACCTCATCAGGAAATGAGCCATGGCCGCCATTCGTTTATAACTCTAACATATAATTGTGTGTGACGCTTTACGTGTACCTCTACAGAAGGCAGAGGCGCGCAGCTATCTCCTTCTGCAGCATGCCTGAAAAGCGCAAAATCCCTTCCAACAACTCCACCGCCATGATGCGGCTACGAACCCATTCAAAGCAATGATAAAAATGTCTCATACCTTATGTCGCCGAACCTCAACCACTTCTCCTGTGATGTTTAACACAGCCCACAAGGAAAACGCGCTCACTACTAATCATCCTGTGATTTATGCGGCTTGTCGCAGCACGTGCCCGTTCTCGTCCATGGTTCAAACGTCGAGCAGAGCGCCTACCGTGCTGTCCCAGTCCTCAACTGCAGTGCATTTCTTCAATACGAGAGTATACAAGCCGAATTAGGCACGATCCCCTACCCGCCGCGTAGATCCAATGCGTGGGACCCTCCTGCCATTCCCATCTACACTACAACGCCCACAGTCCCATTCCGCAGCCCACGCGACATCAGCACACGCTGAGTCACACACACGCTTTTGAACAGGAGGGCACATAAAAGTGTCTACACGTACGTGTTGCTGCGCAGGTGCATCGCACAGACGAGGGAAGCTATATTCCAAAGCCTCAGGCACGCGACACAGTCCTCGTACGAATACATCCCCAGACTGCGTCTTCCTCGTGTTATAGAGCTCCCTTTCAAAGACTTTCTCTCTAGTTGTTTGTGCCCATACACTGTCACGGAGGACGGCTACCACAATTACCTCAAGATCTCCCCGATGCCACACATCCTACAAGGCATCCTGGGCCCTTGTCCAAATACGACATTAAAAAAACCGCAGAGGGGAATGGATGAAGTATCCGAGATTATGTACATCAGCATGCTGACGTTCCTTCTCCTATAAGCCCCTTCGGTAGACCCGTGTTTCACTCTTGCCGGTCCTCATTCTCCTCCTCCAGCGTACGACGTGTTCGCGACGGGACGTTGCACAGGCCTTGCCGACTTGACGTTTGCCGAGTCCTTCAGTATCTGTCTTTCGAGGTCTACCACAGAACGTATAGACATTCACTGGGTGAATGCGTCGTCATGGTGTGTGCTTCACGCCGGACGTCATTTAGAAAATCGCATGGTCGACTATAAATCATGCGTGCATAGGTCTTGTTACATGGCGTAGTTTCCACGAGTCCTTCAATTGACAATCATATCTCCACGCAGCCTCCAGTACGCCTCTGCGCGAAACGTACGAGGCACCCAAACGTTGATGAATTGATGCACCAGCACCGCCACCGCATCGATACCTGTTCTGGTCCTCTACAACCAGCCTCAGCAGACCTGTGTGTGATGGTGCTGGTTTATCTGCAGCAGAGCATGACGTGCCTTCGCTCGACACACAAACCGATTTCGTGCTCCCTCGTAACAGACCACATTTCAGAAACCATACCAGAAAATACCGACTCTGCACCTCAAGCACTCCACGATATCATCCACCACAAAACAAAGGAACAGACCACTACCGTATCCCAATCAGCCTGCGTCATGACAACTCGGAAATGCTCTTCTTCTGTTCGCCCATCTCAATAAGGGTACCACCGCGGCGCCTCGACGTGTGTCAAACACTCCACAGGTAGCAATGACTTTTCATTTCAATAGAGAAATCGTCACTGTCTAATGAGTCAGCAACCTCATCCGGCGAGCCTCTCAGGTCTGGTACGTATCCGAAGACCGCACAATGCTCAACCATGGGGTCTCTTGCATATCACAACAGCTGCCGACGTATATCTGCTCCACCGCCCACCAGTAAGATTTTCCAACTAGCCTACAGATCGCCGCGAAACATCCCTGCAGTGTTCTCCTCATGTACAGCGTGAGACCATAACAGCATCCTCAACGCACACGGGAAATGCGACCTCAAGCAGTCGCCGCTTGCCCAAACTACGGCCTTCAACCTCCTCACGTTCAAACGGTAATACTTGTGGTCTGTATGCAGTCAACACTCACATTCCTCTCCCATGAGCCGCAATACACTGCACTCTTGACCAAGCACCACGCGTCTCTCCTCTTCTAATTCTCACTTCCTCCTAAACGACGCATCCTCTCACAGTCGTGATTTACTCCAAATCTGCACGCGGGCCTCAAGTGCAAAGATCAGGGTAGGCATCTGTGCACACGAAACGCCCTTACATCCAGCATCCTAAACCCAACTGCTTGATTGTCAACCGTCGCCGTGCCACGTCAACTCCTTCTTCCCAACGTCTCCACGCCATCGTGAGGGCTGAGGGGTCAGCTCAGAGGGGGTACATCATCTCTTGTACCTGCCACAACGCACTGGAGCAACGCATGAGCCTGACGTTGCCACATGCTCTGTGAGGACGCCATTGCCTCGAGTGAACGATCGAAACCGTCACTGCAGGCTTGCTTCCCCAAGCCGTTCACAAATCCTCCCCTTACAGCGGAGTTACTTGTTCTCTATCCCACCGCACACCGCATAATACCCCGCCACGACCAGAAACCAGCCATTGTGCACGAGCGTGATTTCTCGCGTGGACCCGCCCCCTCATCTGACCCCACGTCATGTCGCACCCTTACGAAGCACCCGCCATTCGAACACTCCCTCGTAATCCTGAAAGACTCACCGCTGTAAATTCGGCACAAATACACCCAGCCGTCAGCCTGCGCAATCCTGTTCTTCTACATGGAGCTTGAAACTACTGAACGCGCCAGGGCTTCAATGCTGGCAATGCGCCCCTGTGGCACAACAACTCTCCACTGATGCTCTCGCGCGACGCAACACTGACACCAAATCCTAGTGCACAACTGGTCATCTACAACCCGTAATTTATATCTACAGTTGGTAGTGCTACATTTGCCGTTGGCCTCCTGACGTGCATCCACAGTATCACAAGCAGAAATACCCTTCACGGCACCGACAAAATGTACACGCCAGGGTAACTATCCTGCTACATTGGATTTCTCTGAGCCGTCCTCCTTCGCAAACGTGGAGCCCCACGCCGTAGCTCCCTTCAAACTAGTCCCACTATGTGTGAGAACAAATCCCATCCACCATACACTGATCGCAGTTCACTCTGCCACCTCATACCTTGCACCACACACAACTTGCACGGTCTTGCTGCAGTACACAGAACTAATATTTGCGCCGACTGAAAGCCGCCAAAGGCGTCTCCCTTTATGCAACAGTTCACGCCGACATAACACCGCAGGCATCGTCCTGCTCTTCGTCTGGCTACATAATTGTGCTGCATTCCTGAGAGAAACACTTCCCACAGTGATACTTGTCACGCCTGCTTACGCGTTGCTCGGAATTCGTCTCAGTGTTGACTTGGTACCTGTTCTGCGTATGTACATGTATACAAGCGTGTACACCGACAAGTATTTTCTACCACAGTCCACGTATAGGCATTGCGCTGGACGCTGTCGTCTCAGCAACTCGTGCTTCCACCCTGCCCCAGCAGATTCACTTAATACCATCTCGCGGGTTCACAGCACCGCTGAACACCTGTCGTAGACTCACCATTGTGACACGTCTCACTTGGAACTAAACCTGTCTGTCCAGGTCGCGCCAAAATTTACACGCTACCTCATCAGGAAATGAGCCATGGCCGCCACTCGTTTTTTTAACTCTAACATGTAATTGTGTGTGACGCTTTACGTGTACCTCTACAGAAGGTAGAGGCTCGCCGCTACCTCCTTCTGCAGCATGCCTGGAACGCGCAAAATCCCTTCCAACAACTCCACCGCCATGATGCGGCTACGAACCCATTCAAAGCAATGATAAAAATGTCTTATACCTTACGCCGCCGAACCTCAACCACTTCTCCTTTGACGTTTAACACAGCCCACAAGGAAAACGCGCTCACTACTAATCATCCTGTGATTTATGCGGCTTGTCGCAGCACGTGCCCGTTCTCGTCCATGGTTCAAACGTCGAGCAGAGCGCCTACCGTGCTGTCCCAGTCCTCAACTGCAGTGCATTTCTTCAATACGAGAGTATACAAGCCGAATTAGGCACGATCCCCTACCCGCCGCGTAGAACCAATACGTGGGACCCTCCTGCCTTACCCATCTACGCTACAACGTCCACAACCCCATTCCGCAGCCCACCCGACATCTGCACACGCTGAGTTACACACACGCTTTTGAACAGGAGGACACATAAAAGTGTCTACACGTACGTGTTGCTGCGCAGGTGCATCGCACAGACGAGGGAAGCTCTATTCCAAAGCCTCAGGCACGCGACACAGTCCTCGTACGAATACATCCCCAGACTGCGTCTTCCTCGTGTTATAGAGCTCCCTTTCAAAGACTTTCTCTCTAGTTGTTTGTGCCCATACACTGTCACGGAGGACGGCTACCACAATTACCTCAAGATCTCCCCGATGCCACACATCCTACATGGAATCCTCTGCCCTTGTCCAAATATGACATTAAGAAAACCGCAGAGGGGAATGGATGAAGAATCCGAGATTATGTACATCTGCATGCAGACGTTCCTTCTCCTACACGCCCCTTTGGTGGACCCGTGTTTCACTTCCTGCCCGTCCTCATTCCCCTCCTCCAGAGTACGACGTGTCCGCGACGGCACGTTGCACAGGCCTTGCCGACTTGACGTTTGCCGAGTCCTTCAGTATCTGTCTTTCGAGGTCTACCACAGAACGTATAGACATTCACCGGGTGAATGCGTCGTCATGGTGTGTGCTTCACGCCGGACGTCATTTGGAAAATCGCATGGTCGACTATAAATCATGCGTGCATAGGTCTTGTTACATGGAGTAGTTTCCACGAGTCCTTCAATTGACAATCATATCTCCACGCAGCCTCCAGTACGCCTCTGCGCGAAACGTACGAGGCACCCAAACGTTGATGAATGGATGCACCAGCACCGCCACCGCATCAATACCTGTTCTGGTCCTCTACAACCAGCCTCAGCAGACCTGTGTTTCACTTCCTGACGGTGCTGGTTTATCTGCAGCAGAGCATGACGCGCCTTCGCTCGACACACGAACCGATTTCGTGCTCCCTCGTAACAGACCACGTTTCAGAAACCATACCAGAAAATACCGACTCTGCACCTCAAGCACTCCACGATATCATCCACCACAAAACAAAGGAACAGACCACTACCGTATCCCTATAGGCCTGCGTCATGACAACTGGGAAATGCTCTTCTCCTGTTCGCCCATCTCAATATTGGAATCACCGCGGCGCCTCGACGTGTGTCAAACACTCCACAGGTAGCAATGACTTTTCATTTCAATAGAGAAATCGTCACTGTCTAATGAGTCAGCAACCTCATCCGGCGAGCCTCTCAGGTCTGGTACGTATCCGAAGACCGCACAATGCTCAACCATGGGGTCTCTTGCATATCACAACAGCTGCCGACGTATATCTGCTCCACCGCCCACCAGTAAGATTTTCCAACTAGCCTACAGATCGCCGCGAAACATCCCTGCAGTGTTCTCCTCATGTACAGCGTGAGACCATAACAGCATCCTCAACGCACACGGGAAATGCGACCTCAAGCAGTCGCCGCTTGCCCAAACTACGGCCTTCAACCTCCTCACGTTCAAACGGTAATACTTGTGGTCTGTATGCAGTCAACACTCACATTCCTCTCCCATGAGCCGCAATACACTGCACTCTTGACCAAGCACCACGCGTCTCTCCTCTTCTAATTCTCACTTCCTCCTAAACGACGCATCCTCTCACAGTCGTGATTTACTCCAAATCTGCACGCGGGCCTCAAGTGCAAAGATCAGGGTAGGCATCTGTGCACACGAAACGCCCTTACATCCAGCATCCTAAACCCAACTGCTTGATTGTCAACCGTCGCCGTGCCACGTCAACTCCTTCTTCCCAACGTCTCCACGCCATCGTGAGGGCTGAGGGGTCAGCTCAGAGGGGGTACATCATCTCTTGTACCTGCCACAACGCACTGGAGCAACGCATGAGCCTGACGTTGCCACATGCTCTGTGAGGACGCCATTGCCTCGAGTGAACGATCGAAACCGTCACTGCAGGCTTGCTTCCCCAAGCCGTTCACAAATCCTCCCCTTACAGCGGAGTTACTTGTTCTCTATCCCACCGCACACCGCCTAATACCCCGCCACGACCAGAAACCAGCCATTGTGCACGAGCGTGATTTCTCGCGTGGACCCGCCCCCTCATCTGACCCCGCCTCATGTCGTACCCTTACGAAGCACCCCCCATTCGAACACTCCCTCGTAATCCTGAAAGACTCACCACTGTAGATTTGGCACAAATACACCCAGCCGTCAGCCTGCGCAATCCTGTTCTTCTACATGGAGCTTGAAACTACTGAACGCGCCAGGGCTTCAATGCTGGCAATGCGCCCCTGTCGCACATCAACTCTCCACTGAGGCCCTGACGCGACGCAACACTGACACCAAGTCCTAGTGCACAACTAATTATCTACAATCTGTAATTTATATCTACAGTTGGAAGGGCTACAGTTGCCGTTGGCCTCCTGACGTGCATCAACAATACTACAGGCAGAAATTCCCCTTCACGGCACCGACAAAATGTACACGCCAGGGTAACTATACTGCTACATTGGATTTCTCTGAGCCGTCCTCCTTCGCAAACGTGGAGCCCCACGCCGTAGCTCCCTTCAAACTAGTCCCACTATGTGTGGAAACAAATCCCATCCACCATACACTGATCGCAGTTCACTCAGCCACCTCATACCTTGCACCACACACAACTTGCACGGTCTTGCTGCAGTACTCAGAACTCCGTTAAGTGTTTCCTCTCCGAGACACTAATATGTGCGCCGACTGAAAGCCGCCAAAGGCGTCTCTCTTTCTGCTACAGTTCACGCCGACATAACACCGCAGGCATCGTCCTGCTCTTCGTCTGGCTACATAATGGTTCTGCATTCCTGGGGAGAAACAATTCCCACAGTGATACGTGTCACGGGTACTTACCCGTGCTGCGCGGCAACGGTCTCAGTGCTGACTTGGTACCTGTTCTGCGTATATACATGTATACAAGCGTGTACACCGACAAGTATCTTCTACCACAGTCCACGTATAGGTATTGCGCTGGACGCTGTCGTCTCAGCAACTCCTGCTTCCATCCTGCCCCAGCAGATTCACTTAATACCATCTCGCGGGTTCACAGCACCGCTGAACACCTGTCGTAGACTCACCATTGTGACACGTCTCACTTGGAACTAAACCTGTCTGTCCAGGTCGCGCCAAAATTTACACGCTACCTCATCAGGAAATGAGCCATGGCCGCCACTCGTTTTTTTAACTCTAACATGGAATTGTGTGTGACGCTTTACGTGTACCTCTACAGAAGGTAGAGGCTCGCCGCTACCTCCTTCTGCAGCATGCCTGGAACGCGCAAAATCCCTTCCAACAACTCCACCGCCATGATGCGGCTACGAACCCATTCAAAGCAATGATAAAAATGTCTTATACCTTACGCCGCCGAACCTCAACCACTTCTCCTTTGACGTTTAACACAGCCCACAAGGAAAACGCGCTCACTACTAATCATCCTGTGATTTATGCGGCTTGTCGCAGCACGTGCCCGTTCTCGTCCATGGTTCAAACGTCGAGCAGAGCGCCTACCGTGCTGTCCCAGTCCTCAACTGCAGTGCATTTCTTCAATACGAGAGTATACAAGCCGAATTAGGCACGATCCCCTACCCGCCGCGTAGAACCAATACGTGGGACCCTCCTGCCTTACCCATCTACGCTACAACGTCCACAACCCCATTCCGCAGCCCACCCGACATCTGCACACGCTGAGTTACACACACGCTTTTGAACAGGAGGACACATAAAAGTGTCTACACGTACGTGTTGCTGCGCAGGTGCATCGCACAGACGAGGGAAGCTCTATTCCAAAGCCTCAGGCACGCGACACAGTCCTCGTACGAATACATCCCCAGACTGCGTCTTCCTCGTGTTATAGAGCTCCCTTTCAAAGACTTTCTCTCTAGTTGTTTGTGCCCATACACTGTCACGGAGGACGGCTACCACAATTACCTCAAGATCTCCCCGATGCCACACATCCTACATGGAATCCTCTGCCCTTGTCCAAATATGACATTAAGAAAACCGCAGAGGGGAATGGATGAAGAATCCGAGATTATGTACATCTGCATGCAGACGTTCCTTCTCCTACACGCCCCTTTGGTGGACCCGTGTTTCACTTCCTGCCCGTCCTCATTCCCCTCCTCCAGAGTACGACGTGTCCGCGACGGCACGTTGCACAGGCCTTGCCGACTTGACGTTTGCCGAGTCCTTCAGTATCTGTCTTTCGAGGTCTACCACAGAACGTATAGACATTCACTGGGTGAATGCGTCGTCATGGTGTGTGCTTCACGCCGGACGTCATTTGGAAAATCGCATGGTCGACTATAAATCATGCGTGCATAGGTCTTGTTACATGGAGTAGTTTCCACGAGTCCTTCAATTGACAATCATATCTCCACGCAGCCTCCAGTACGCCTCTGCGCGAAACGTACGAGGCACCCAAACGTTGATGAATGGATGCACCAGCACCGCCACCGCATCAATACCTGTTCTGGTCCTCTACAACCAGCCTCAGCAGACCTGTGTTTCACTTCCTGACGGTGCTGGTTTATCTGCAGCAGAGCATGACGCGCCTTCGCTCGACACACGAACCGATTTCGTGCTCCCTCGTAACAGACCACGTTTCAGAAACCATACCAGAAAATACCGACTCTGCACCTCAAGCACTCCACGATAGCATCCACCACAAAACAAAGGAACAGACCACTACCGTATCCCTATAGGCCTGCGTCATGACAACTGGGAAATGCTCTTCTCCTGTTCGCCCATCTCAATATTGGAATCACCGCAGCGCCTCGACGTGTGTCAAACACTCCACAGGTAGCAATGACTTTTCATTTCAATAGAGAAATCGTCACTGTCTAATGAGTCAGCAACCTCATCCGGCGAGCCTCTCAGGTCTGGTACGTATCCGAAGACCGCACAATGCTCAACCATGGGGTCTCTTGCATATCACAACAGCTGCCGACGTATATCTGCTCCACCGCCCACCAGTAAAATTTTCCAACTAGCCTACAGATCGCCGCGAAACATCCCTGCAGTGTTCTCCTCATGTACAGCGTGAGACCATAACAGCATCCTCAACGCACACGGGAAATGCGACCTCAAGCAGTCGCCGCTTGCCCAAACTACGGCCTTCAACCTCCTCACGTTCAAACGGTAATACTTGTGGTCTGTATGCAGTCAACACTCACATTCCTCTCCCACGAGCCGCAATACACTGCACTCTTGACCAAGCACCACGCGTCTCTCCTCTTCTAATTCTCACTTCCTCCTAAACGACGCATCCTCTCACAGTCGTGATTTACTCCAAATCTGCACACGGGCCTCAAGTGCAAAGATCAGGGTAGGCATCTGTGCACACGAAACGCCCTTACATCCAGCATCCTAAACCCAACTGCGTGATTGTCAACCGTCGCCGTGCCACGTCAACTCCTTCTTCCCAACGTCTCCACGCCATCGTGAGGGCTGAGGGGTCAGCTCAGAGGGGGTACATCATCTCTTGTACCTGCCACAACGCACTGGAGCAACGCATGAGCCTGACGTTGCCACATGCTCTGTGAGGACGCCATTGCCTCGAGTGAACGATCGAAACCGTCACTGCAGGCTTGCTTCCCCAAGCCGTTCACAAATCCTCCCCTTACAGCGGAGTTACTTGTTCTCTATCCCACCGCACACCGCATAATACCCCGCCACGACCAGAAACCAGCCATTGTGCACGAGCGTGATTTCTCGCGTGGACCCGCCCCCTCATCTGACCCCACGTCATGTCGCACCCTTACGAAGCACCCGCCATTCGAACACTCCCTCGTAATCCTGAAAGACTCACCGCTGTAAATTCGGCACAAATACACCCAGCCGTCAGCCTGCGCAATCCTGTTCTTCTACATGGAGCTTAAAACTACTGAACGCGACAGGGCTTCAATGCTGGCAATGCGCCCCTGTCGCACAACAACTCTCCACTGATGCTATCGCGCGACGCAACACCGACACCAAGTCCTAGTGCACAACTGGTCATCTACAACCCGTAATTTATATCTACAGTTGGTAGTGCTACAGTTGCCGTTGGCCTCCTGACGTGGCAACAATACTACAGGCAGAAATTCCCCTTCACGGCACCGGCAAAATGTACAAGCCAGGGTAATTATCCTGTTACATTGGATTTCTCTGAGGCGTCCTTCTTCGCAAACGTGGAGCCCCACGCCGTAGCTCCCTTCAAACTAGTCCCACTATGTGTGAGAACAAATCCCAACCACCATACACTGATCGCAGCTCACTCAGCCACCTCATACCTTGCACCACACACAACTTGCACGGTCTTGCTGCAGTACTCAGAACTCCGTTAAGTGTTTCCTCGCCGAGACACTAATATGTGCGCCGACTGAAAGCCGCCAAAGGCGTCTCTCTTTCTGCTACAGTTCACGCCGACATAACACCGCAGGCATCGTCCTGCTCTTCGTCTGGCTACATAATTGTCCTGCATTCCTGAGAGAAACACTTCCCACAGTGATACTTGTCACGCCTGCTTACGCGTTGCTCGGAATTCGTCTCAGTGTTGACTTGGTACCTGTTCTGCGTATGTACATGTATACAAGCGTGTACACCGACAAGTATTTTCTACCACAGTCCACGTATAGGCATTGCGCTGGACGCCGTCGTCTCAGCAAATCCTGCTTCCATCCTGCCCCAGCAGATCACTGAATATCATCTCGCTGGTTCACAGTGTCGCTGAACACCTCTCGCAAAATCCCCATTTTGACAAGTTTCACTTGAAACTAAACCTGTCTGTCCAGGTCCCGTACCTCAACAGGAAATGAGCCATGGCCGCCACTCGTTTAAAACTCTAACATGTAATTGTGTGTGACGCTTTACGTATACCTCTACAGAAGGTAGAGGCTCGCCGCTACCTTCTTCTGCAGCATGCCTGGAACGCGCAAAATCCCTTCCAACAACTCCACCGCCATGATGCGGCTACGAACCCATTCAAAGCAATGATAAAAATGTCTCATACCTTACGCCGCCGAACCTCAACCACTTCTCCTGTGACGTTTAACACAGCCCACAAGGAAAACGCCTCACTACTAATCATCCTGTGATTTATGCGGCTTGTCGCAGCACGTGCCCGTTCTCGTCCATGGTTCAAACGTCGAGCAGAGCGCCTACCGTGCTGTCCCAGTCCTCAACTGCAGTGCATCTCTTCAATACGAGAGTATACAAGCCGAATTAGGCACGATCCCCTACCCGCCGCGTAGAACCAATACGTGGGACCCTCCTGCCTTACCCGTCTACGCTACAACGTCCACAGTCCCATTCCGCAGCCCACGCGACATCTGCACACGCTGAGTCACACACACGCGTTTGAACAGAAGGGCACATAAAAGTGTCTACATGTACGTGTTGCTGCGCAGGTGCATCGTACAGACGAGGGAAGCTCTATTCCAAAGCCTCAGGCACGCGACACAGTCCTCGTACGAATACATCCCCAGACTGCGTCTTCCTCGTGTTATAGAGCTCCCTTTCAAAGACTTTCTCTCTAGTTGTTTGTGCCCATACACTGTCACGGAGGACGGCTACCACAATTACCTCAAGATCTCCCCGATGCCACACATCCTACAAGGAATCCTCTGCCCTTGTCCAAATACGACATTAAGAAAACCGCAGAGGGGAATGGATGAAGAATCCGAGATTATGTACATCTGCATGCAGACGTTCCTTCTCCTACACGCCCCTTTGGTGGACCCGTGTTTCACTTCCTGCCCGTCCTCATTCCCCTCCTCCAGAGTACGACGTGTTCGCGACGGGACGTCGCACAGGCTTAATGCCGACTTGACGTTTGCCGAGTCCTTCAGTATCTGTCTTTCGAGGTCTACCACAGAACGTATAGACATTCACTGGGTGAATGCGTCGTCATGGTGTGTGCTTCACGCCGGACGTCATTTGGAAAATCGCATGGTCGACTACAAATCATGCGTGCATAGGTCTTGTTACATGGCGTAGTTTCCACGAGTCCTTCAATTGACAATCATATCTCCACGCAGCCTCCAGTGCACCACTGCGCGAAACGTACGAGGGACCCAAACGTTGATGAATGGATGCATCAGCACCGCCACCGCATCGATACCTGTTCTGCTCCTGTACAACCAGCCTCAGCAGACCTGTGTCTCACTTCCTGAGGGTGCTGGTTTATCTGCAGCAGAGCATGACGTGCCTTCGCTCGACACACAAACCGATTTCGTGCTCCCTTGTAACAAACCACATTCCAGAGACCATACCAGAAAATACCGACTCTGCACCTCAAGCACTCCACGATCATCCCCCACAGTACAAAGAAACAGACCAATCAGCCTGCGTCAAGACAACTGGGAGATGTACTTTGCCTGTTCACCCCTCTCAACGTGGGAACCACCGCGGCGCCTCGACGTGTGTCAAACACTCCACAGGTAGCAATGATTTTTTTTTTTATTAGGAAATCGTCAATGTTACACGAGTCGGTGTCCTCATCCGGCGAGCCTCTCAGGTCTGGTACGTGCACGAGGACCGAAAAATGCTCAACCGTGTGGGCTCTTGCATATCACAACAGCTGCCGACGTATACCTGTTCCACCGCCCACCAGTAAGGTTTTGCACTAGCCTACAGAACGCCGCGAAACATCCCTGCAGTGTTTTCCTCGTGTACAGTGGGAGACCGTAACAGCATCCTCAATTTACAATGCGGCGTCAAGACGTCGCCGCTTACCCAAACTGCGGCCTTCACACTCCTCAGGTTCAAGCGGAAATAGCAGCTAACAGTCACAATCCTCTTCAGCGCGGCACAGCACAGTGCACTCCTGAGCAGTCATCACACGTCTCCTTCTTCTAATTCTCACTTCCTCCTGAACGACGCATTTTCTCACAGCCGTGATTTACTCCCACTCTGCACACGGGCCTCATTTGCAAAACTCAGGGGAAGCATCTCTGCTCACAAACCGTCCCTACGTCCAACTAGCAGAGATTTATTCCTTGGTCAGCAGTTCGAGCGGGCAATGACCCCTATTTGACCTCAACCAGCAGTGGACCACGCGCCGTTTTCTTCTGTCCTGCAACGATCGGGAAAAGCAACGTTCCTCCGTGTTCAGTTCGAATTCAGCCCTGCGCGGCGATTCTAATTAGCAGCTCTTTCATTCATTAAAGATTTTGTGCCTGTTGCCTGGGTCAGCATCCTGCTCTCACGAGCGTTTCCGGTCTTATACGTACACGTAGTCGGAGACATGCTTAATCGTCTGTTTCTTCGCTTTCTAGATCAGCTGCCACCATATCTCGGTTTCGTCTCTTATCAATTCACGTTGCCCTTTCGTCGTGACGCATCCTTGCTGTTCTCGCTCACATGCTGGGTGAGTCATAGCAGCCAAAGCGGTGCACAGGCGAAGGGTATCTTCCCTTTACATTCTGTTATTGCTTCGTACTCGCAGTTGCACGTAACATCTGCCCCGAGAATATTAGTACTCCACTTAAACGTTCAGGTTGTTTAAATGCTTCCGATCCTCCTCTTTCCTTTGCTTCGCCCCAGAGAATCTCCAAAATAAGGAAATAGATACCGAGCGCAGCCCCCCATGACAACTGGGCGTCGCTTCCTTGATTAGAGACTGAGTCGCCGGCCTGTACGCCTGCAGAAAGACGTTTCCTCTCTGAGATATGCAGGCCGTTCCTTGCAAAATGACCCCCTGTTCCACTGTCTACGCTGAAGCATCCATCTTTCATACTGTTATTTCTTCATTACTCCCACACTTCCCTACCTTCTGTGTAGTATCAAAGCACGAACTGTTACTCAAACAGTGTCCTACCTCCGTAAGCGCGTATGTTCTGCACAGTCTACGACGCCGGCTGTTTTTGTGAGTCTCAGCTCCAACCCTTCCCATCGGCATCAGACCCCCGCCCTACTGCGCAGGGGAACTCTCTCTGCAGCGTCCTCCTCCACAGCAGGGGTAATTTCACAGCAGGAACCTTTGTGCAAACGCGCCTGGCCATTCTTATCCTCCCCACACTGTGCCACGCTTGGGACGTATTTCACATTAATCCGGCGCAAATCACTATTCTGAGTCTGTCTCGCAGTAATCACCGGTTTTTGCGGGATGCATCGTTTCAATGCTTTCAGTCCACCGCTTTCCCTAGCCTCACATACAGAAGTGCTGCTCAGCCAGATGCACTCTCTTTGCAGCTCCGGATGGCACCCCTTCGGCAATTCCTCAATTCGAAAAAAGACCTACAGGCTGGAAGCGTGCAGAGAGGTATCCCTTCTCTCTGAAAGTACGTAGGCCGTTCGGCGCAGGATTGTCTCCAGTGATTCACGTCTACGCTGCAACAACCATAATTTACAGTGCCTGGCAGCAAATAGGAGATCTACGCAGAGCCTCCCATACGCATCTGCTTGTTGTAAGGGCGCTTTGAAAATTCGATCGCTTAACGAGGACGTCCGCCGTGAGGCAGCTATGATATTCTTTTCCTTGGAAGAGGAGTACGTCTCCGGCGCACTGCATGTCCCTGTGCCTTCCCAGCTAGCAACGTTACCAAAGCTCAACAACTGCCTGCGATCTGTTCGACTTGATCGCAGACGGTTTGGCTAGTGAAGCCCTTCTACTTTCACTGCTGACGCAGCGCGCCCACCACCCCACCCATCACTACCTTGTGAAAAAACCGAGCTTGTGTCCTGGCAACGCGGAGCGCCATTCCCGCCTTCACCACCACAACTTCCAAACGTATAGACCCGACACCACCGACCTCAGAGAAAGCCGAGTATAAGCGCGAGAGAGTTTGTAAACGCGTTCGACGATTGTGCATCGAAAACGGCCAGTCTCCTTCATAACAACTCAGTCCTGTGTTCAGGGGCTCACCCTTCCCCAGTGCGCCGAATAGACCGCTCTATTACCAGTGTAGATCTGTTTTTGGAAAACAGAGACCATATACATTCATCTTTACTTGCATGCATCCTACTACGTCTTTGTCTCTGTTATAAACATCGACCACATCGACCCTCACTTCAATGATTACGTAATCACCGTTAGGACCTTGCTCCCATTAGCCGGACGAAAGGCATTGACACACTTAATCGTCTACTCTACAAGCTAATTCACCAGCTGTACTCAAAGGTCTCACTTGCAAGCCTCAACTCGAGAAATTTTCACCGGCCGCGTCACGCACCGCGCGGTCTGCGTGCAGCGTTTCTCTTGACACAAATAAGGGAGGGCACACTGAGTAGTTTTACCACTTACGCAGAGACGAATGCTCCAGCGCATACACGACCACAGTTTAGAGGAAAAATACCAGAACTAGATGCCAGGGTCATACATCTCTGTATCGTGTACTCCGTGTGCATGCGTACAAATATATATAGAAGCGTCCCTACTATTATCTCACCGTCATCTAGGGAGGGTTAAATCTCTGTGTCCTTCAGCATTGTGGACTTGAGCTTCAGAAATACACCATTTCAACCCATTTACATCGGTTCTGTTCTCGCCGGATTCCAGCAGAAAACGCCAGGATACACCTTTGATCATTCTGAACAACGAGTACGACCTGTGTTCTCGTTTTCTATTGTAACCTTTCGAATCAAGAAATGCAAAGACATTTTTTTAGGCCTCATATGTATCTTTCGCCTTCGTTTATGCACTACACTCCAACAACAAGTCAAGCTGTGTAGAGTAACAGCGCAAACGTCCTGACCGCCGACATAGGATATCTTCTCCAGAAAATCTACCTGACTCTACAGTAAGGTCCTCTCTTAACAGGCCGTCACTAGCAACATTTAAGCACAACGGAAGCTTGCTGAGCTGAGCCTTACACAGGGATGCGCTTCTTCTTGTGTTTTTCCTGTGCCTGGTAATGCAAAAATTCGTCATTGTGTCAACGAAGACTGCTTGCTTGAACTCCGTTGCGCTCCAGTCGGTGGGCAAATTGCACTTGTAGACAATAACGCTCGCACCCCTTACAGGCTTCAACGTTAATGAAAACACCTTGTCCCTTGACCAGACGTTTCATTAATGTCTGGTAGCGGATGAAGGCTAGTGACGTTTGGGCTCATTTCAACGATACAGATTTCTCTCGTTCCATATGAACCTTTCCTTTCACGCCGTATGCCGCCTACCTCACAGAAATATTATCTCCAGCCCTATGTCTTCTAGCTCTCTAGCTGTCAGTGCTCTCACCTTCTCCGACGACCGAAACAGAATTTCACACGTCCCTTCAGTTCTTTCCATCTGATTTTAAAGCTGAGCGTCTCAGTGCAGAGGTGGGCAGTTGTCGCCGGCCCATCATCTGTGCCGCATACAGTGTGCAGCCTCGCAGCCACTGAAATACTACAACCTCCCGCAGCTCAAGACGTCTGCAAGAACGCCTTGAGGAATAGGTAAGCATCAGTTGTCTTCGGAACAAACCTGTTTGTAGTGATACTGCATGCGCTGTACCGGGCCTATATCTCTTTCACGGGTATGAAATCCATAGCATAGTAAGCTTGCCTTGACTCTAAAACGCTCAGCGTAAATGAAACGTAAATGTGTTGCTGCGCTGCATCCTAAATAATCTGCCCTTCCGCTGTGGTGTGCTGTTTTCCTGCAAACTCTAGGGATCGAATATCACTTGCAACCTGCCATGATTCCTCGCTCGTCTACTGTCTACCTCCGCCACAACCAAGACTGCGTTCAGAAGTCATCACGGGTGCAGATCTATAGCCTTGACTGTTGAAACTTGACCAGTGCGTATTGCAGTGGACTAGCACAGTGCACTGTCACATCAGCGAGCGACTCCTTCAAGGGCAAGGCACCACAAGTCGAATGCTGTGATATTATGCCGAATGCTGTGCTTTCATGCCTTCGCTCAGACTGACGCTCTAGCAATACCTGGCTTGTGACAAGTCGAGCAGGTCCCCTCTCCCAGACACTGATATTCTCTCAGTTTCTCATCTACAGTCACGCCTTCTGAGATCAGTCCTGCTCCTCGTGAAATTAGCCTCTCGCTCAAGCACGCGCTAGGCGACACTCTTGCTTCGGTGTGAAGGAACACACGTGTTGGGATGTACGTGTGCGAGCGGCATAGTCTTCCCGCCCTTTAATCTGGTCCATCATACTAGACTGGAAAGCTTGACTGACCTAGTTCTCCATTACTTGTGTGTTTGTATAGACAGAAGGGAGACAATGTCCAGGTTGAGCAGCAGGGTACACATCTCCACCTCGCTTCAGAACTTTCAGAATTGGTTCGGCGGTAGGTCAGACTTCGAAATCTCTCAGCGAGCATTTCGATCCATATATATATCCTTTCTCTTTCAACTTTGCGAATTGACACAATTGTAGACAAAGTAGCTACCTCCACCTTATACCTACGCCATCGCAGTGCCTAGGCGAATTTACTATGCTGGTAGGCACAAAGAGCCTTGAAAAATCACGAAATTTGGTCCCGCGGGTTGTTCTATGAAACTGCTGCGCTACGCGGTGAACCATGTGCTACTGGTTTACTTTGTGAAGACCGTGGTTTTCTCAATTACAGAGGGCCCCGTTGAGCTCCAAAAGGTGGATTTCTGCAACGTTGTCAGCTGAAGAACTAGTTTATTTCCCTTTTAACCTGTCATAGTTCGACACTGCTGACATCATGCTGAGCAGGCACCTTAGCGTTGAAATGATCGCACCTTGACTTGTCTGTCTGCCAGGCTAACTGTAGCGAAGTGTTTGCTAGGTCACAACCAATTGATTACGCTTCAGGCGATTAGTCTAGCCCGCCCAACGTGTAGGACGCTGAGGCTCACACACCCTACTATGTGTTCTGCTTCCGATTCCCGCCATACGCCAAACAAACAGCCGGTTCGTAGTCTTGACCTGTCATCCTGCCAGAGCCCTGCAGTGGCTATGCAGCGCTCTTATCTGACACCAGTGGCTCTGACAGAAGTCAAGAACCTAGTAAGCAGTACTGGCACAGTCAGGCGTATGAGGGAGACAAATGCTACAATTCATCACTTGGATAAGGTCTTTACCTTGCTTGAGCGCTGAATAGGACAACTCGACGCTTCCTCATTTGATGACCGTTTAGATATACACGCAGAAAGCCGTAGACGCAGAAGCTTCTGTGGTTACAATCTCCCCGAGTGGTGTGGGTCCTCCATACCTAGCTTCTTGGTCAACGCAGAGCGTCGGTACCTTCCACCAGTGGCTGGATCCTAACTGTACTACTCACACTCCTGTTCACTACAAAGGAGGTGCAGTCAACAAACTGCTTATGCACACGATTAGCTCCACGCTCTACTGAAACAGAAGGAAAGTGGCATGGAGAAGACTCAGCGGCAGAGGAGGTCGCACTTAGCTTCACGAACTTGCAAAAGCGCAATTCCTGCTTGTATCGTCACTTCCACCTGCGCGACATACTGGAGGGACATATTTATACTCTCGGCGTTGTCCTAGCATTCTTTATATAAGAATAGTGCTCACCCAAACACGAAACAGCACGTCTAACAACTTGACATCCATTGAACTTATTAGTAAGAGGCTGTGACACACCGGTCCATGTGCGATATAATTTTACGTTGAACATACGCGCCTAGCTGGTTGCGCTTTTCCGCTTTACGGAGGGCACTCCTGCCAAGCATGCGGCTTGGCATCGTACGCCTTCGTTCATATTGAACGGCAACAGTATGAGACTCAAGCAAGACCAGCGCCTTCCATTATGGACCCGCTTTTACTTCGAACAGTCAGAAACCTTCATTGCTAAATCACTGACCTGCGTGAGACCCCCGTCTACTTGCTTCCTACCTCAACTGCAATTATCTTTGCTCTCACTTAATGTACCTCTCACGAGCACACGGCATATATCTAGCAAGTGCCATTAGTCGCAGTCAAAGGTATTTCAACGCGTCCGCGCTATAATAAACTGCTTCCAGAGTACAGGGCGCAAACTCGAGTAGCATTGCATGTCCCTGTTGCGTCGGCATGCATGCGCTGTCTGATGCGCCCCGTCATCACATGCACCCACATTACCTGCTGAAAAAGCCCACTGGGTCATGAAACTCATCTCTGCGTCGCAACGACTCTTCATGATAACAGGAATTTATCAGAGGCTAATTGCTCACATGTCACCAATACCTCCATGTTCAAGCCTTAGCGCTGCTAGGAGCCTTCGTCGCTACTTTGGAAACCGACTCTGTGGGGGTAGATCGCACTGTTTGCAATGTTAGTTTGTGTCAGCATAAGCCTAAGCCCTACAGACCTTCCTTCATATACTGTATCCATGACAATTCCTATGTATTTATATTGATCAGGCCTCATCGAACGTACGTCTGCTCTCGACTAAGCATTGCACGGTCTTCACAAGTGCGTTGCGTGCTGAAAACTGTTCTCTTTAGAATGGCGACGTGTCTTCTGCCCTAGCAACATGGTCCACATTGCCTACCCGACCTCTAGTGCAGACACCTCTGCTCCTGCCAGACACATCCAGGTATACCATACCATCTGAACAACCATTCAAAAACAGGAGCTCACTTTTGTACATTCCGACCTTCTCCAAGTCTTCTACATGCCTCTAACCACTGCAGTGTACCAACCAGTGATACCCACTAGGAGGCACTACTCTCTTTTACTTCATCTCAAGCAGCGAAGCAGTAGCCTGTCAGCCTGGTCAGGCCTTCAATACATATTCGGTTGTGCCAGTTTCAGCATCATACGACCACGGCAGCAGGTACGAAAGTGTCCTTGTCGCGTCGGCGATTCGCAGCACATTCTCACATGCCAGTACAGCACAGATAGCCTGTGCGCATGTCAAGCCCACCTCCGCCTATTTCAGGCTTTTATCTCTGTGTCTTTCGCATATCCGTGCTCTGCTTCTTCTCTGCCACCAAAGGTCTATGCTTTATCGCAATTCTTACTGCTCACGACGTAGCTCATCAAAAATATTGAACCCTCTTATCACCGTTTATTGCTCTGCCCTCCTCCACGGCTACCTTTACTGACAGAGGCTAATTGCTCACATGTCACCAATACCTCCATGTTCAAGCCTTAGCGCTGCTAGGAGCCTTCGTCGCTACTCTGGAAACCGACTCTGTGGGGGCAGATCGCACTGTTTGCAATGTTAGTTTGTGTCAGCATAAGCCTAAGCCCTACAGACCTTCCTTCATATACTGTATCCATGCCAATACCTATGTATTTATATTGATCGGGCCTCATCGAACGTACGTCTGCTCTCGACTAAGCATTGCACGGTCTTCACAAGTGCGTTGCGTGCTGAAAAACTGTTCTCTTTAGAATGGCGACGTGTCTTCTGCCCTAGCAACATGGTCCACATTGCCTACCCGACCTCTAGTGCAGACACCTCTGCTCCTGCCAGACACATCCAGGTATACCATACCATCTGAACAACCATTCAAAAGCAGGAGCTCACTTTTTGTACATTCCGACCTTCTCCAAGTCTTCTACATGCCCTCTAACCACTGCAGTATACCAACCAGTGATACCCACTAGGAGGCACTACTCTCTTTCACTTCATCTCAAGCAGCGAAACAGTAGCCTGTCAGCCTGGTCAGGCCCTCAATACGTATTCGGTTGTGCCAGTTTCAGCATCATACGACCACGGCAGCAGGTACGAAAGTGTCCTTGTCGCGTCGGCGATTCGCAGCACATTCTCACATGCCAGTACAGCACAGATAGCCTGTGCGCATGTCAAGCCCACCTCCGCCTATTTCAGGCTTTTATCTCTGTGTCTTTCGCATATCCGTGCGCTGCTTCTTCTCTGCCACCAAAGGTCTATGCTTTATCGCAATTCTTACTGCGCACGACGTAGCTCATCAAAAATATTGAACCCTCTTATCACCGTTTATTGCTCTGCCCTCCTCCACGGCTACCTTTACTGACAGAGGCTAATTGCTCACATGTCACCAATACCTCCATGTTCAAGCCTTAGCGCTGCTAGGAGCCTTCGTCGCTACTCTGGAAACCGACTCTGTGGGGGTAGATCGCACTGTTTGCAATGTTAGTTTGTGTCAGCATAAGCCTAAGCCCTACAGACCTTCCTTCATATACTGTATCCATGACAATTCCTATGTATTTATATTGATCGGGCCTCATCGAACGTACGTCTGCTCTCGACTAAGCATTGCACGGTCTTCACAAGTGCGTTGCGTGCTGAAAACTGTTCTCTTTAGAATGGCGACGTGTCTTCTGCCCTAGCAACGTGGTCCACATTGCCTACCCGACCTCTAGTGCAGACACCTCTGCTCCTGCCAGACACATCCAGGTATACCATACCATCTGAACAACCATTCAAAAACAGGAGCTCACTTTTTGTACATTCCGACCTTCTCCAAGTCTTCTACATGCCCTCTAACCACTGCAGTATACCAACCAGTGATACCCACTAGGAGGCACTACTCTCTTTCACTCATCTCAAGCAGCGAAACAGTAGCCTGTCAGCCTGGTCAGGCCCTCAATACATATTCGGTTGTGCCAGTTTTAGCATCATACGACCACGGCAGCAGGTACGAAAGTGTCCTTGTCGCGTCGGCGATTCGCAGCACATTCTCACATGCCAGTACAGCACAGATAGCCTGTGCGCATGTCAAGCCCACCTCCGCCTATTTCAGGCTTTTATCTCTGTGTCTTTCGCATATCCGTGCTCTGCTTCTTCTCTGCCACCAAAGGTCTATGCTTTATCGCAATTCTTACTGCGCCACGACGTAGCTCATTAAAAATATTGAACCCTCTTATCACCGTTTATTGCTCTGCCCTCCTCCACGGCTACCTTTACTGACAGAGGCTAACTGCTCACATGTCACCAATACCTCCATGTTCAAGCCTTAGCGCTGCTAGGAGCCTTCGTCGCTACTTTGGAAACCGACTCTGTGGGGGTAGATCGCACTGTTTGCAATGTTAGTTTGTGTCAGCATAAGCCTAAGCCCTACAGACCTTCCTTCATATACTGTATCCATGACAATTCCTATGTATTTATATTGATCGGGCCTCATCGAACGTACGTCTGCTCTCGACTAAGCATTGCACGGTCTTCACAAGTGCGTTGCGTGCTGAAAACTGTTCTCTTTAGAATGGCGACGTGTCTTCTGCCCTAGCAACATGGTCCACATTGCCTACCCGACCTCTAGTGCAGACACCTCTGCTCCTGCCAGACACATCCAGGTATACCATACCATCTGAACAACCATTCAAAAGCAGGAGCTCACTTTTTGTACATTCCGACCTTCTCCAAGTCTTCTACATGCCCTCTAACCACTGCAGTATACCAACCAGTGATACCCACTAGGAGGCACTACTCTCTTTCACTTCATCTCAAGCAGCGAAACAGTAGCCTGTCAGCCTGGTCAGGCCCTCAATACATATTCGGTTGTGCCAGTTTTAGCATCATACGACCACGGCAGCAGGTACGAAAGTGTCCTTGTCGCGTCGGCGATTCGCAGCACATTCTCACATGCCAGTACAGCACAGATAGCCTGTGCGCATGTCAAGCCCACCTCCGCCTATTTCAGGCTTTTATCTCTGTGTCTTTCGCATATCCGTGCGCTGCTTCTTCTCTGCCATCAAAGGTCTATGCCTTATCGCAATTCTTACTGCGCACGACTTAGCCCATTAAAAATATTGAACCCTCTTATCACCGTTTATTGCTCTGCCCTCCTCCACGGCTACCTTTACTGTCGGAATGTTGCTTGCCATTACTCAAAACGGAGCCAGGATTGCTTCTATGTGCCAGCAGCTCTTCCTAGCTCGTCTTGCCAAACGTAGTTGAGTTGCATAACCCCCGCACGACGCGAATAAACCTCAGGGCACGAAGCTGCATTCCTGCCCGCCACCTACATGCATAAGACATTCTGACCTTTTCACGAAGAGCTCCAGTTTCCACTGGACATCCGAGAGAGCTGACAGCAAGAAAACTCTATTGCGCTCTGCCTGTACGAAACGCGGCTACGGTTGTTTTTGAGCAGAATGGACCGACGACGTTGAGGGTGAAGCTCTTGTCTGTAAAGCTATGCACTGACCGGTTCCTCACTCTTGACTGCCTACCCATCCCGTAGCCGCTCATTAGTTTTCTCATGTTTGGTTGCAGTGTATCAATCAGTTTGCCTCCACGCACGTGATCTCTCAATGTGCTTCTCCTCAGCGGTAGAATGACAATTCAACGAGAGCTTGAAAGTATTTCTCCATTCAACCTAGCTTGTCAACCACGGATGTTCAACTGATCCGGCTCCCCCCGCCAAGTATCCCTTTCCACCTGCACAATTTACTTTTCACCGACTAATACGTAGATATACACGCCACGAAGGCCAACACGCGGTTTTCACCTATGCCCATAGAGTCTGCAGCTCAGTTCATCGCGCTCCCTCTCGCACAATTACAAGCAACGCTGCAGGCGCTTGGAGTAGAACTGTTTTTGATCGTTAGCCTTGCTCTGAAATAAATGCTGAACCCTATTAGGCTATCCCCTGGAAACCTCCATAGGTTGACTCGTGCTCTTTTAGGACAACCCACGTGTGTTGAAACTCGCGCAATCATTCGTGTCATTCATCCTACTGGTAAGAGCTCCATGCCTTGTGGCCTGCTATTTCAGACAATTGTCAAAGCGGAATACTGTCTCACCCACAAGCATTTGATGAACTCCAAAACCTGTTCAATGTAGTTCGAATTCGCATACATCCTTCTGTGTGTACATACCTTCCGACTAGGTACTCCTGTGTTTTCGAGTTTGGACCAGCGCAATTTCACTCCTGCCTATGTCGGTGCATGTTTGTTATCAATACGGGTCAGTACGCTAGAATCCACAAAACATATCAGTCCCAACGTCCGTCTATAAAGTACCTGCAGCTGAAAGTGTCTCACCTTAGTATAGATCGTAATACATTAGCCACACCCCGCGCCAATGCAGCCCAATCTGGCTAGATGGTTTAAGCGCCCCGGAGGCACTAACGTTTGTCGCTACAGCGGGTATGTGTGCCAGCCTTAGTCCGTTGTGAGCGACCACATCCCTGCACTCAGCTGCTCCGTTGCTCGGTTGGCCATTCATTGTGAGGATCTTACCGTTGCACACCGACTCGCTCAGAGGCCCTGTCCTTTGAGTAACTATTCGGTGTGTAGATCTCACAATACCCGTTTCACTTCTTTGCGTCTTCTGCCCTCGAAACTCCTTCACGAAATGAGTTCTCAGCTTTAGATAATATAGTCTCACACGTTGTGCCAGAACAATAGTAATCGCGACCTTCCTGCCTTTACCGCGAAGCCCAGACCACCGACGAGCACCAGCTCTCCGGCAACCCAGAAGCCCTTTCGCGGCAATGCTACTGTCATAATCGGAACTCCAAAGCTCACGCCCTCTTTGCTTGGCTCACCGGCGCCTGTTTGATAGAAGCATCAATAAAGAAGCTCTCATACTGCTGCTGTCGACGCTTCGCTAGAAGGCGTTATCCGTCCAGAAACATCACTCAGAGAATGCGTCGCTGCAAGTGCGATGAGCTGATATTCTGATGTCGAGTTCCGGTCTAAAAATTCACGTATAGGCGTCTTCTCTCTGGACGCACGCTTGATTTCTGGTTCCAAGTGGCTTCAATGTTTACATCCCTGACTAGTCATGCCTAGTTCGACACGGTGTGACACGCGACACAGTCCGCCGCCCATCACACAGTAGAACCCAGCACGCTCAACGTCATCCGCAAAAGAGTCCTTGACTGGTTTGCATTACCCCAGTCCCTCTACGTATCAAGCTAAGTACGACACCACCTGCTTCGCTTTTCATTTATACATGGCCAACGTATCCGTTCTGCGTAGGTTACTCTTTCCGACCATCCGTCGCAACGGCGGTTTCTCACTCCTAAGCCGTCTAGGCTAGTCGGTACCCCCCATCCTTCGTCAATCTGCATTGATGTAAATAAATACCACGTTTCCTGCTTCATAACATAGTCCATGATGGATTGGCCTGAAACCACAGCGCGCTGGGTATGCAAAGCCTTAAGACCCCATTTCCATCTCCACCGCTCAGCCAGACGTACCACACGTTGTTTTTTTTTTTCATGGAGCGGACTGCGTCTGTTCTGATGTCAGCTGGGTCTCGAGGAGTTCCTCGTTACCGAGAGGTCGACATCACCGATTCTCCAATGTCTTCGCACCCTCGCCGATCCCCACAGCCAGATAAGTTCTCATCAGTGTACCGCTTCTGCATCGCTTTTTAACCTCTTTGCCTTACACGAACTCCACATGTGCATCCCGCCCTATGCTGAGCCTTGCATCGTTTACACCTGACATATTCGGAGTGCTTCGCGCCACGGTCTACAAGAGCGTTCAGTTTGCAGTTTGCCATTAAATACGCAAGTCCGCGCACGCGATAAATGCATAAAACTGTGGTTGCTCCCATTGGAAACGGCACACGATACATCCTTTCTTAGTCGCACCCCCCCCAATTCAAGGTCTCGACCTCATGTCTTATATAGGTGGACGATGGCCACTTTCACTGGTGAGTTCGAGTCAAATACAGTCGACCATCTTAACAAGCATTGACGTACGCTACGCATTCAGTAATCAATCTAGCAGGTCCTGCGTACTGCGATGCGCGTGACTTCCTAGATCTCGACCAATTTATCGTTGCTTCGTGTGCCTCACACGGGCATGTACGTAGAGGTGTCTTATCTTTAGTGGCGGTGCCTCCCAACCCTTGTCGCGGTACACGACTTGCCACGTGCAGCTGAACTTATGCATCAGTTCCAATCTCCAGCGTTTTCAACCTGTATCTCTGTTGGACACGATCACATGTAGCCGCTGTTTCACTGCAGCCGGTCGGTTTGTAAATGCGAACACGACTTTCCAGACTATGGTCTTCCTGATGATGACTCCGTTAATCCATCGCTTTGTAAAAACAAGGCTCTGCTGAAGACTTTATATTTTCCGCTGACACGGTCCTGCGGCCGCACCTTCACCGTGTTCGTGAGCGACCTTCACAACTAAGCACTTGCATTGCAGAACCTCCCCTACTCTTTTCCAGACACTCTGGCCCATCTTTGCACACCAACCCCAATTGCTATACTGCTGTGAAGAGGGGAAACGAACAACACCGTTCCTGCCCACAGTCCGCCTCGCCAAGCGATTCCGGTCGCGGCATGAGACGCGGCGAGTGTTAGGCAGAGTTCCTCAACGACTGAAACACAGCAGTCATTCAAACGGCTCGTCAAAGAGGTTCTTTCCGGTTTCCTGTTTGCCAGACTCGAATCCTCAGACAACGAACCTCATTCACTGTCTGCTCTCGGTCAGCAACGAGACCAACGAACTGATGAAGGTAATGAACTTTACATTGCCATTGCTTACAACAGGCTTGTGTACATACGACAGGAACTGAGGAAGTGGAAAAGTGGTAAACTTCACGTTTACCCTGTCTGCAACAGCCTCGTTGATGCAACAGAGCCGCGTGTCTTACTGTATTCTGAAAGAATAGTAAATAAGGTAAAGGCGGAATAAGACGCAACCCTTCCAGGAAACGCGCACATACGGGATACTCGCCTCTGACTGTTGTAAATTGGCTGTTTCATCATTCATGCTTCTCCCACCTTTATTATGTCCGCAGCATCCGTACACTTATCGTCCTTTTCCAAACTACTTGCATATAGTCTGCTGCCATAAGCCTCCGTGCACGTGCCTGCAGCCACACTTCCGCACCAAAGAAGTGCCCAACTGTGTATGTTATTGCATGCGCGCAAGCGAGTTCTTCTTAAAAGTTTTCCACCGAAATCTCTGCCTATCGCACAGAGTTGTTCTTGCTTGCCTCCTTCACGCCTCAGGCTCTGTAGCCCCACGAAACGGGAACGCGAAGGAACAGTCATGACCTGCGGTAAATTTTCTCCGTATTTTCCCTAGGTCAGCTGTCGCAATACAGATAGGAACTGACTAGCAACCTGAAAAGTGCCTCTATACAATCCGCCCGTCTGTCGATGTACGCTGGCCGAATAAGAGGCAAACGTTGTGTTCACACTACCCTGTCTTAACCACAAAGAGTACGTGGACCGAATAGTCCATTTTGACAAACAGACGTATTACGTCTGCCAAGCTGCAGTGGCTACCTGGGCGCATGCACTGCAAAGGACCTACTCAAGAGGCTACTTAGACTTGCAGAGCAAGCCTTCTTCTATTCCCAGCTGTATATCGCCGTGGATGCGAAAGCCTATGAAAACGCACACCAGTATAAACCAGGTATCCATTGACTCACGCTTTTTAGCTCTTCTAGAACCAGAAGCATCCAGAAATATTGCTGCGCACCTCTACCAACTTGACGCGTCAAGCCCAGATTTACGTGGTGCAGAGAGCAACCCTTGTAGTGTCCATGAGTGAAGGGGAATACACAGGCTCACACGTTTCATTGGCTGAGGGCGATAAGAGCTTCAATTCGACGAGAGGATGCCCGACCGCTTGCAAATTCAATACCGTTGCGGCCGCCGCAGCTGAAGGCTAGTTAGAAAACTCTCTGCCAACACCTGCATATGCTGTATTTCCAAAATGAAATTGGTGTTAAGACGCTGTTCAACCAAGAGTAAAAACGGTAGACTGCCCGAATGTTAGTTCTTGTCTCTACTATACCCTTTGTGAGTTACGTGCACTCCGCTTCAATTTTCGTGTCTTCTCTAATTTCGATCGACAACGTTTCACGCAGATCATTGTCAGCGGAGTTTCTTCATCAATACAAGTCATTGCACTAGATAGCAGTCAATCGATCGCTATCAGCGTCTGGCCTCTAACATCCTTTCACTGACAGTGTCTCACGGTATTTCATTGGCCACCTTCGCTCCAACAAAGATTGGGTTTCATCTGGGCAGATAAGTTAAGTCGTGTAGCAGGAAGATTCGGACTGCTCCAGCTACTCTACCAACGTCTACCGTGGACACAGGTTTTGAAATTATTACGTTCAGCGCTGCATGCGTTACTGAAGCTGTTCTGGAGTGCTACAGATTCCTGCGAACTTGGTAAACAGACGCAATCGCTTTACGTCTTCACGGCCACTGCACTAACCGTTAATCAATGGAGCCTGCAGCCATTAGGATTATAGAATCACGTTTAAAACAGCCTTGAGAGTATGCATGAAACAACTGTACGTATCAGATATACTGCTGAAGATTCTCTACGTTACTTGAGAAGTGTGAACGTAGCTCCAGCACGCTGACGTCACCACTGAAGTCCCCACACATATAATCTCTCCTTAGCCTGGGATTCTTCGCATTCATGCGATCTGTCTGCGCTTAAAGCAGTCCCCTCTGCAGCCATCTAACTATATGGTGCTTGACTTGCGGTTGTTGCGATTGCATGCTGCTGGCTAAGCCATCATTGAACATTCCAGTTCTTTGTATCGACTGCAATGACACGTGTCTTTCAACTGACTTATGAACCAGTGAGATGCCTGTCCGCAATATAGCTGACCAAATCAAAGTGCAGAGTATTGAAATAGATGCCAAGCCGCTGTAGTAGCGCCGAAAGCTGTACGGTCGACTCATCCGCCTTTACACACCCTGTTCCTCCCTCAAGGTCAAGTGAATGTTTTCGGCCTTGTCCTGACCTGCCACTATGTGCGCGCGCACTTACGGCCTTCGCTTAGACCCTTGACGACTCCCTACACGAATATTATGTCATCACCTTCATTTCGTCGTTGCACCCTCTGTCCACAAACCCTCCTCAAAAAAAAATGTGTTCACGCCCCTTTCAAGTATGATAGCAGTAAATGCTGGACTTATACTTTTCACGTTACACGCCATCTTAACGTAGCGCGGTGGGGTATAGAAGCTGTGAAGCACGTTCAGGCAACACTAACGTTACCGCCGAAACACTACAAGGTCGTGTCGTTTCTGTCATACTCATGGACCCCTGTGTCTGATGACACAATCAAGGACGAAATGCTTAACTTCATGGCCGTTCATTCTTTCTTAATACACAAAGGCAACTCCTCTCAAGAGACCACCACCACCACCACATCCCAGCGGCACTACTACTCGTATAATTAGATGGTTTCGCCAACACACCCACTAAGTGCATCTTATGGTAACAATACTTGCGAACGCCCCCTCGATACCGGCTTGGTCCAGCGGGCGCGCAGACCCACTTGGCGTTGTATCCATTTCTGTCGAACGCAGTCCCACGCAAGCCTCGACAGAACAAGACAATCTCAATTTGTAAGAGCCTATCCTCCGCACGACTCATGTTGCCTCTGCTGCACCGTATGATTACAGGGACAGTCCTCGTCTTGTTCCATATACACTGCATTCTAATCGTCCTTATGCATGCGCCGCCAGCAGTGAGCACGATGCCAATAGTACACGTCGTGGGAATACCTGCACGTCCTTCTTTCTGTTGAAAACACCTCGTAGAAAGGCAAGCGTGAGGCATCTATTTCATACGAAACAGTTTACCAGCGGGTCTACCTGACAGCACACTGACGATCCCGGATCACATGGCTCCACCGTTCTCTGCCAGTCGGGTCAACCTCTTACCACGCGATCGTCTGTGCGTCTAAATCGACCGCCGACTGCACGTTACACTGGTCGTCATGCTAGCTTACTTGTGGCGCACCTACCTCGGTCCTCACTCATATATCTGTTTCGGTCTATCTGAATACCTTGTCATAGTCGTTACTACCGGGCCTTGTGTCGCAATGCCAGATATGCAATGCAAATGTGCGCCCGAGCATGTAATAATGTAGAAGTGTTTGTTTAGGCACGCAGATTCCATTGTGCCACCTTTACACTTCCTCAAGTCTATTTGAAGCAGTCCCAACTTGTTTGACAGCTCAACCTGTATGATTCAAACCGTTCTTTCGCAACCTCTTAGTGACGCCCAGCCGGTACAGGTGCTTTGTCACACGCAAACATGTCTACAACAAACTGCACAACCCCCAACGCGATGCACACACTTCACTGTCTGGACAAAGGGAGAAAAGGCAACGTGCTTCATTGCATGACCGCATGACGCTTCAGCCTCCCTCCATAAACCTTCAGGCATTCCACTGCCGAACGGCCTCGGTTTTGTCGTCCGCCGTAGAGAGTCGCTTTTCACAGATGCAAGATCTTTTCAGTCTCT
>CATKUM010000332.1:0-50510 GCA_949786405.1 Onychomys arenicola
CCAGTGCAGATTTGTAGTATTGCGTGTAGAACTCTGTAGGTGCTGCAGCTAGTGCAGATGAACAGATCGCCACTCAGGTCACCGGCCGGCTTCAGGTGCGAGAGTCGCTTGTGTTGTGTATATATTGACTGCGACTTCACCGAGTCTTTGTGCTTTGCCTGGTCGCCTTGCTAAATTGTAGGTTGGCGTCTGCGAACATCTTTTTGGAGTTGATGATAAAATTGCTGGAGACCCGGGGATCGCTGCATGCGGCAGAGCGTATCCACGACATGCTTCTCCATGTCATCTGCAACGCGCCTCTCTGGTTTTACGATCAAAATCCCATCGGCCGCATTGTCAACAGACTCTCCACTGACGTTGCAGTTCTCGACTCAGGCATCTTCAAACGCATGGGGCTGGCTCTAACAGCCTTCTTCAGCTGCATCTTTGCTGTGAGGATCGACAGGCACTGACGCACATCTCCGCTCAACAACTGTCTCGAGAGAGCTCAACCAATATATGTAGATCTCCTTCATACGTGCTCTTTTCTCTCTTTCCCCTTCTCGCTCTTCATATGTCTCATGTGGGGAGGTATACTTCTGATAGAGACCCAAATGCGTCGTCAACTGCTGTTTTACATAAACAATCTACGCACAATTTGATCTACTGAAATCAAAAAAGAGAAACTCTGCTGCTGTTTCGGTCTTTTTCACCTGCATCCAAGTAGATGTAATTCCGTGCGCAACACGAAATGTCTCAAACGTCACTCTTCAAGCCATACTGATCAACAAGGATGTTCACTGAAAGGAAAAATGGTTGTATACATGCATACGTTCATGCCCGTGTAGATATTGCAGGAGACACACAAAGAAACGAACGAGGAATAATGATTCTCGACATTTTTCTCCATCAAGGGTTCCAATTTCAACTGTCACTGAAGAGATTGCTCCTAGCAGCAGAGGGATGTGAACGCTTCCCATCGTCCTGTACTTACAGGCACAAGTAGATAGTCTCCGGCTGTTCTTCTCTCCTCTCTCTATACATATATATCCACATTTTATAAAATGTGCACACTGCTGCAGGTGAATGAGGTACGTGTGTACAGCCCTACACGTATACGGTGGTATGCAGAAGCGAGTGTATGTCCTCCCAAGTATACGATTGATGTTCATTCCAGAGAAGAAAAGTAGCGGTCTTATCTACAGACGTACTGGTGTGTGTCTGCTCACATCAGTACCAACCTATAGAGACTGAAAAGGTGCTGATCTCTACTTTTTCCCCTGCCGCCTTGTCGGAACAGCCTGCACATAATTCAAATAGAGGTTGCATGAAATGCCTAGTGCCCTCACGTCTACCTGGGCATGCTACTGACATCAAAGCGAAGAGCTTCAGTGACTTACACTTATGCGTGGGTGTTTGATGTAGCCTTCGAAGTTTGGCTTCTACAGCCAACCTGTGAAGGCAGATGGATACAACTGCGTTCTACGTCTAGAGACGCATAACTCGAGTTCTGTAGATTTTTTGAGACTTGTTCTACGAATATATGGAGATAGAAAGAGTTAGACAACACATATGCACTCCCAGCTGCGGGTCTACCACGTCTGTTTGCATCAGCTGGAGATATTCGTTTCTGTGTCTCTATGTAGTTCCCTGCCCAACAGAGGAAAACAGACGCAAACAACCTCTAGGGATTACTGTAGGTCTGCCGTACAGGAGTTCCCAGATAAATGATATGTATGTGTATACATATAGTACGTAGGGGAGACCTGTTTGAAGGGGGTCACACTCACTGTAAAGCTACACTGGTGAGGTCTATTGGCTGCAGGTCTCTTTTTTTCAAGGAAGACAGACACGTCTTCACGGCTGGTGTTTTTCTAACATATATACCTTCATGTGTGCGCACTTATACATCTTTATTGTGGCACAGACAAAGACAACAATATACTGAGAAAGGATTTGACAGCTCTACAGCATTACTGTCTTGTCTGCTGTACTGAGACTGGCTCTTTCCATTGGACTACACGAAACTCTTTGCGAGACTCGTCTCTGTTTTGCTGAGGCTCTCTCACAGTTTAGACAGTTCCTAGAGCGGCATTACAGACGTACCTGTGATAGTGTAGTCCTGTGTGTTTCTGTGTGTATTGCGCTTCCTCTCTTGCTGCTACTTCTGCAAATGCTATTTTGTCTTCTTTTGATTCTGCTGATGCTACGCTGGGGAATGTTCCTGCAGCTGCTGGTACTGGGAATTACTACGGTGTGGACGCTACCGCTCCTGCCCTTCCTGCTGCTGGCAGTCTTTTTTTTGGTATTTCGGTACTACCGCAGCACCTGCAGGGAAGTCCAACGGGCTTCTCTTATTTCTTTCTCTCCTCTTTGTTCGTCGTTTAGCGAATGTCTCAGCGGCAGAGAAGTCATCTTTGCCCTGCGAAGGGAACACGTCTTTGCTGCCCGCAACGCCGAACAAGTCGAGCTCGCACAAAGGGCAAAGCTCATGCACTGGGCGTAAGTATCTCACTTGAACGTATCAAAGACTTCTATGGCTAAAAGGATTTTGCATCATAAGATCACGTATCTGCCAGTGCACATGTTTCACGAGATGCATCGAGGAATACAAAAATACTTACATCATTATACATATGTATATTTAGGGACAGATACGGACGCGCTTACGAACCTGTATACTCATAGGGGATGCCGATATCTATATAGGCGTAGGAACACACCTCTGGCTCAAGGGAGCAATACATAACTGACCATATAAATATATATATATATATATATATATATATATATATATATATGTATAAAGAGAGAGAGAGACTAAAACTGAGCTGATTGCATATAGACACGTGCTTTAAGACGCAGCCGTATGTAAGGGTTTTTCTAGACAATTCCACAAGTGTATAGGGAGTGTTGTGTATCTGTGCAAAGAGAGAATCATACTCCTTCGTATGCGTTCAAAATATGCATGCGTGTGCGAAAACATATGCGGGTGCGTGCTGCCCGTGCTGCTGCTGCTGCGTACTGCAACTGCTTGTATATGCCTTTGAATCGTCTTTTTTATTGCATCTAGAAGAAGAGATAACTTCAGTTTGCGGCAGAAGTGAAACCACATACTGGGGCTGCCGTATTCACAGAAAAAACACTCATGCCTTGAGACGGTTGTATTACTTCTACCCGCCAGGATCGCACATCGTGCGCGTGCGTCTGCTCGCCCAAGTACACGCCAGAGTATCGGTAACTATATATGTTGAAGGCCACATAGGAATACATACATACACATATATATATATATAATACATATATAATCAGGAACCAAAGTTACGGGCTCGAAAACAATCAGATACCGTAGTAGTATTAACCGTAAACTAATCCGACTAGCGATAGGCAAACGTCATCCTTGAGTTCTCTTGCACCTTATCAAAAATCGAAGTCGTTGGGTTCTGAGGGGAGTATGGTCGCAAGGCTGAAATAGATAGTAGGTATAGAAATATACGCAAATATACATATCATACGTTTCGTCTATGCAAAGAGAGCAGGAGGCCTAGGCCCTCACTGATTAAACTGGCGTTCATGCACACACTTGGTGTGTCTTGACGTCCACACAATTCCGCATTTGTTTATGGCTGGCAGGTTTATTATGTGTTAAAAAGACAGTTTTTGTATGCGCACACATATGCATAGAGCTAATTGTAAACGCACATTGACATGGAAGAGAGAAATGAGAATAAGGAGACAACCCTTCAAGTGTCTTCGCGCGTATACTCATGTTGAATCTGTAGAAACGTGTAGATATACATCTAGGTGGTAATGTAAAGACACACATCGATCTACGTGTGCGCCTGCGTGTTTACCACTCAAGGCTACGTCCCTTCTTGTGCATGCCCTGCCATATAATGTGCAGCTCTCTGCAAATATCTCTTTGACTGAGAAGCAACTCTCTCCACCTGGATATTCAACGATCGCTTCCCGGCGCGTTCATACATAAGCAGTTGTCTAGGTGGGTACACGTGCGATCGTACTGGCTATTTTAATGTGAAGAGTAACATGTGGCTGAAATGGTTTCTGCGCAGAGTCAGCGCATGGGCTTCGATGCGTCTGCAGCTGCTTTCATTTCCACTGGCACTGGTGAATGCCGTAGGGCCTCGGATCGTCGGTCAACAACAGCACGCCATCAAAGAAGGAGGAAGAGCAGGAAAGGACTTCTTTTCAATCAACAGAGAATACAAACGTTTTCGACACCAGCGACTTGGGTATCTTGGACTGGCGGTGTCTTATTCTCTTTCCATTGCCTCGGCACTGCGGCGCATGATGCATCATTTCACGCACCTAGAGAAGGAAATGTGCTCCTTGGAAAGAATCCACGTAGGATTTTGACACAAGAACAAACTGCCATAAATTATTCCTGCACACAAAAACTATCTATCTATGCTTCTCATTCAGAAAGAAAGAAAATCTAGTGCAACACCGCGTAGGCGCATGACTCTGCATCTCTTCGTAAAACACATGCGCATGTGGGGCGCTGGTAGAGTCGTAGAGGAGAATTGAAACTCTCTTCACTCTTCTGTCTATGGACACGCTCGATTTCTCTATGAGGAGTTTACTAAATTCCGCTATCTCACCCCGATCAAAAGGGAAATGAAGCCTCTTCTTTCCCGAAGGTCTCCTTCACTAATCAGCGTCTGAGACATAGCAACGACGTGCTCTGGACAGGAGAGACATACAATTCTTCTTCTCTCTGGCTTCCTTCTTGCTCCAGATGCGCATTCTTCGTTCTTCGTCCTTTCACTGTCCTTTCCTAATGATGACTCTATTCTTTCTTCGCAAAAACACTATTTCTCCGTGTGCACGTGCACACCTCGTATTATGTGCATGTGTCCGTGTACGCCTGGTCATACATACATCTTTAAATACGTGTATACAAATAGAGCTAAGCGAAGATGCCTGCGCAAAGATCAATAGGCATGTGCATATGTATTTGTCTCAAACTTTATATCCTCTGCGTCATAACTAATGTGACGTACGTAGGTCTATTACTTGTATACAAATATCCTTGTACAAGACGTTTGGTCTTTCAGTGTTCATTATTTTCTTATGCAGCTGTCGTTTTTCTTCTTCGTTTTGTCTTCTCGTGTTTCTTCTCCACTGGTCACTTACTTATTCTTCATTGTCGCAGATGCCGTTTTCTTCCTCTCGTCTTTCTCCAGACGTCTTCGTCTCTTCCACTCTGTGTATTCAGTACTTTTTTGTTCTAGTTTGATCACTCTTTTGATGTTGTATACTTGCCTTCCTCTTCCAATCCTTTTCCTTTCGCCGGTTGTTGCAGGAGTATGCAGCAGAATCAGAGCCACCGACACTGCGACGTCTGGCAGAGGTCCCGGGATCGCCCAGTGTCCTCGTTGCAGCAGAGGTGCAGCACAAAGTTCGTGAGGAGGCAGCAGAAGCTGCAGCAGCAGCAGTAAGGGGAGAAGAGGAAGCAGCCACCGCAGGAGAAGCAGAATGGAGAAGACGATCGGAGATGGGCGTCAATCGTCACCTTTTAGAGGCCCATCATCCTGCAGCTTTGGCAGAGGACGCTGGTGTTGCTGCCTTAGAGATCCGCCCGCCCAAGGCTTTCGTTGGTGGAGGTGAAGAAGGGGAAAGAAGAGAAGAGAAAACGCCAGGGGCAGACGCACTAGACGCAGCAGGTGAAGACGAAGAGGGGGCATTGACGCCTGCTCTTCCTGCTAGACGAGGCATACTGCTAGAAGGCGTAGAAGTGAGATACAGACGGGCAGGATTTCAGTACGTCTCTTGGCTAAGAATGGCAGTTGAACTCGCTCTGCAGCAGCTGCGAACCGAGAAACTGCTTCAACAAAAGAAACAGAGACAACAAAAACAACAGGAGCATCGTGTTGTCTCGACCGCCGACGAGACACTTGCACTGTTGCTGCATGCGCCTGGAACAACAGCTGGTGAAGACAAGATGCAAAGCGAAGAAGAAAGGCTCCTCATGATTCTAGAGGGGATAGGAGAGGGCGAAACATCCGTGTTTCTGTCGCCCAGCTTGCGCATTGATTACGCTGCTGCTGGCCCTGCCGAACATATTGGTGTTGTTGGGAGGACGGGATCAGGTATATTACTTTCTTTGCCAACCACATGCTTGTGGAACAGTCTTGTGCAGAGTAAGAATACATAATTTCACGGCCATGCGCCCTTATTCACTTTGCATATAAAAGCCTAGCGTGACAGTACACAGGCAGACTGGCTCTGGCTAGTAGCTCTGTTTTTGTGTATGCACATGGGCGAGAACCTCACCTCTCTCTATGTCGTAGAGCCTTGAGGGCTCTGGCCTTGCATTTGCGTTGAAAGAGAATGCGCAATAAGCGTGTAAACTACTTACAGGCGTACGAATGTCAAATGCTCTCACACAAGGGCTTATACACTTCCCCATGTAGCGATTGTATATATATATATATATATATATATATATGTATATATATATATATATGTTCTTCTTCTGACACATACGTGTACGTGCATTCATTGCAGCTGACGTTACAGACATATCTGTGGCGACGTTAAGGAAGTTCTGCTCGACGTCTCTTGCACTGAGTTTGTGGGTGTCTTTGTGGAGGCCTGGCAACTCTGTAGAAATGAAACACACCCTTTGATCCGTCATCCTGGGCGTCTTCCTTCTTGTTCTTGTTTCTTTTTCATTCTGCCTCCTCTTCAAAACTCTTTTTTTTTAGTTTCTTCGCGCTGTGTTCATTCCAGGGAAGACAACATTACTGCAGACTCTCAGCGGAGTCCTCCGCTGCTCACGCGGATTTGTTAAGATCGATGGAATGGATATTTCTCTTCTTCCGCCAGAGCTACTGCGGGAAATCATTGGAGTCCTCCCACAAAGCCCCATTGTTCTCAGTGGAATGACCGTCAGAGACGTCGTTGATCCACGAGTTAGTTCGCACATTTTTCCTTCGCATACATATGTATATATATACATTGATATTGATATTATATATGTATATACAGTTACATATGATTGTGGGCCACCAATAGTTGCTTCAGCACACGAGACATAAAGTGTATGTAGGAATAGAAATACACATATATACATATCCGAATGTAAATAAGGAGAGAAGGCTTTCATGTAAAGTGGTGTGCAAATCTTTTAGGAGTTTCTTTCTTCAGGACACGTCCACAGTAAAATGTAAAGCGTTTCTCATGCAAATATGATTAGCATTGTTCCTTCAGATGTCAACATCCCACACCCTTATACGTAGTTCTGGTCCTATCTCTTTTAATACTGGCAGAACATAGACAGAACCTATCGTGTACGCGTACAAACTACGTCTGCGCACAGAGAACTTACAGCCCAGTAGCCTTTGTCTCGCCGAAGACAAGTTTCGAGCAGCAGCGATAAATGCCATTTGGGAGTGAACTGGAGTATAGAAGATGATTTTTTCTCGCCGTACACGCAGGTCTACACATGAGCAATCATCTTCGTATCTGGACGTTGTGAGTCCTGCCTATCCTATACAAACGTATATATATAAATAAATATACATATCTATATATATATAATATATAAGAGAGAGAGAGAGAGAGAGAGAGAGAGGTGGAGATATCAGTGAAATGGAACCTTGTATGCCCCTTCAGCGAAACACTAATTGAGGTTTGATAGACCGTCGCAGATCGATGCGGCGCAGCGGGATGCCGCGAACGTTATCTACAAGGCACTAACTTCACAACCGTCCCACTAAAATTTTCAGGTGTACGAATATATACATATGTCTACATAGATAAAGTTACATATATATATATATATATATATATATATATATATATATATGCGGACACATCCATGCGTCTGTGCGCATGCCACATACGTATGTAAAATGCATATTCAGTCATGGCCACACACGTGAATACGGATTAAGTCTCTCTCTTTTGATTTGGATAACGGCATGCATGTACAGATTCATATATATATATATATATATATATATATATATATATATATAGAGAGAGAGAGAGAGAGAGAGAGAGAGAGAGATATTTACGCGGGGACACAGACTTGTAGATATTTATACTGCTAAACATAAACATAATTACGTCGAGGCGCGCACACGTGTGCTCAATGAGATATTTAGCTCTACACACACGGACATATATGTATATATATATATATATGTATATATATATATATATATATACTGGTATGGGAAATTTGAATAAATGTAGATACAAGCGGCCACTACAGACCTTCTTCCTCTACCTTCTCCGAGTAGATCCGATCCATCTGTTGCCGCTGGCACGTGTAGAACGTAGAGCAGCTCAGACGCCAGTTTCGCCTGTTTGGATGCAGCTAGTCAATGTGGGCATATGCCTTTTTGGAATTCGTTGATAAACCTCCATATGCGTGAGGTTACGCAGAAACCTTCGGAGAGATGCACAGGCCCATGTGTATATCCTTCCCAAAACCCAGAGAAGGTGGTAGCGAGAAGGAAGAGTACTGAGAGACACATGTCGATCTACATGTGCATATATATCTGCCTATTTATTTAAATTTTCATATCTATATGTATATACACGCACACGCCTTATTACGTATACGCTTGCGAAGGTCTCTAACCATGAAGCCGCAATACGTTGCACATTTGCATTCGAAGCTCTGCCTGCGTCCGTCGCTACAGGGGAGACATGACGATGAGGCTGTGTGGAAAGCTCTGGAACGCGTTGGAATTTCGCGTTTGATACGAAGTCTTGATTCATCTAATCAACTGTATACGCCGGTGCATCCGACGGATGCAGCAGCACAGCAGCTCCCCGCAGAAACCCGCCCCACAAGCCTCAGCATGAGCAGCAGTAGCAGAAGCATGAGTAGACGCAGCAGCTCTGCTTCAACGACGACTTGGGCTCGAGAAAGGGGACCTCAGAACAGCGAAGAGACAAGGTATCTCGAGAGCCTTGTCGAACGAGAGAGACATCCGATAGCTAGGTGTGAGTCCTCTGCCAAGGTTTCTTCGAAGCCGTTAACTCATTGCCAGTTGCGTTACCTGGCTCTCGCACGCCTGATTCTGCAGGCTCCCACATTTCGCCTGCTGCTTGTCGACGAGCCACCAGCAGATGCCCTCGACGAAGCCTACGAGGCGTCCAGGACCCTAGGTACATCATTTGCAGAAAGACGATTTGATGCTGATGATGCTGCTGCGGCTCCATCAGGAGATGATTCTGGTTTACGCTCGCCTATACTTCGCTCTTTGTCTTCAGTGATTCGATCGAACTGGCGAGGAGAGGTTGAACAGCAGGCTGCACGAGGAGGAGACCTTACTGTTACAGCGGGAAAGCCTGCTGGCGCGGGAAGAAGGAGTCAGCAACATCGCTTCTTTTTTACTCCTATACCCGAGCTGCTGAAGCGATTGTTTGGGCACTGTACAGTTTTTATCGTGGCGCATCATGTCGATTCTCTTCAGGCATGCGATACAGTATGGCTTCTGTGGAGAGGACGCATCATAGGACAATGTAAGCCAGCAGATATTCGCACCGATAGGCAGCTAGCTGAAGTTATGAAGAAGGCAGTGCGTTCTTGGAAACGCGCAAGAAAGGTTGCGGCTGGAGGGAAACTGTAACTCGGAAAACATTATGAAGGACATCCGTATTACTCCATGCGAATATACCTATACATCTGTACAGCTAGGAAGAGTACTGAGACGAACAATTGTGTGTATTTCTGTGCCTGGTAGATGCGTGTGTGCCACAAAAACCTTCATGCAGGGAAGTCTGTGCAATTTTGTGAACGTGTTTCACACAACCAGGCCCATGTGTTCAAGACAACGTATATGTGTATACATATGTGTAAACGGTTGTTTCTCGACTGGCATGGTACACATGACAGGTGACACTCAGAAGCACTACAGATTCAGGTGAGAAGGTGACAGGCCTGGAGCTACGCTAATACAGCGAGAAAACTTGAAGCGGCAACATGTTCGACATATTCTCCTCGTTGTGTGAATCTGCGGCTGTCTGCACTTAAGTATGTATGGAGTGGGCCTATGTCTGCGAAAGGGTCGCAGAAGCGGGCTGACCCGCTCCAGCACTACAGCAGCTGTCACTGGCCAAAGGAGTCACAAAGTAACAGCAGCCCCGGCGGGGCGACGTGCCGCTTGTTGCCAAATAGCGACTCATCGGAAACAGTATATGAGCAGCGACAGTAGCCAGTGCGGCGGCGCTCCACGGGCATCTCCCACGACCGCCGGTGTAGCAGCAGTAGAAGCAACTCTACAAGAAATAAATAGTTCGAGTTGATGGAAATTCATACGGAATTGGTTTGGATGTTAATTACCAACGCTACGTTGACCGAGGCACGCGAAGCAAGTATGCGAACCATCCCGGAATGCGCTGACCCAATATCTTTCACCTGATGAGAAGTCTTCACGACGGGGAGCAATCGTTAGACATTTTAGCGTGTAGTAAACTCTACCCGATACCTAAAAAAACGATAGTCTCCCGATGCGATCCATATACGTATACACATAGCCGTGTATGTATCTAACTAGCGCCGGGATTGCCATGTTCTCCGTTTTTGTAGAAGTAATGAAGCCAGGGGTCGGAAGGGGAACGTTTGAGCAGATGAAAAGAACAACACCCTCACATCGGCTGTGCCTTTTCGGCCCCATGTGCTTGTCCACGCATCCGTTCAGACTATACATTATTGCAAGCCGACCTTGACGAAGGTGCACAGGCTGCTGAAGGAGGTGCGATCATGTATAGGTGTACGAACCTGCAGCAGCAGCCGGTCAACATCAGTATCCTTTTGGTCCTGTGTACAGGCAGGCTTGACTGGGTATACTGTGTCTGTGCTTTATTGCTTCATAGCCACATTCTCACGCAGAGCGTTACCAGTGGTGAAGAATGGGCAGCTTAGGAGGATGCGTTGTACGAAGGCGTACGTTTGCGCGCCTGGCTATCAGGCTTCTGGTAGTGCACGCATACCAATGGGTGTGCACAATTCACCTGCATAATGGGGGCGGTGTGCTTGTTTCGACGTTCGCTTCTCCTTAGCGCTTCAGCAAAATGCACACCTTTGTCCACTTTACTCTTACATAAATCAGCGAAGAGGTACTTTTGTAGTACTCAAGAAGTCGTGCGCACTCATCTGCACGCGTGCCTTTGTGTGTGTTCAACTACAGAGACATACACGATTACACCTGCGTAAGTTTATATGTAAACAGTTATACATATATACGTAGTTCGAGATGAATGTAGACATAGATATAGACTCAGAGGCATATACACACACAATGTTGTATGTGTACCTTCTTCCGCACTGCGCTGCCCCTATGTACTTGAAGATGCCAGACCTGTGAGAATCCTACTTTGCACGACTGTAATTTGTCCTCGATTTCTGCCGTTCCTGTAACCCCCCTCAGGTTATAAACGAAGGTAAATGCGTGGTAGTACTGAAGACGATCCGCTTCTTCCCATTGGACCCGTCATTCGTGGTCTCTTATCTCTCCAGCAGCTCCTTGACTTGCTACAAGGGTGCAGATACGACCCGGCACGCGCTACTTCGTTCTTTTTTTTAGCATGCAACGCTATGCACGTAACATCACATTTATGTAGATACGTTTATGTATATATATATATATATATATATACGTGCGTCGACACTTGCACGTGCCTACCTGTAGAGCTGCGTCGCTGTAGACTAGAGAGCTGCGGGAGACTTTTGGGAACACGTGTGGTTGCTAGAAAGAGTCGTCTCTGTGATCAGCGCGACGTCGCCATGGTCTTCAGTGCAATCGATACACAGAGTCCTTTACTCAGACGCAGATGTTTTGGTGAACATCCACAGACATCGGAACTTCCGAAGTCTTACATGACGATTCATGCATGTAGACACGTTTGCACACCTATACACCAGAACGTGCGTGTCGACACACGCACACACTTGCGCCCGTGCGTGCCCCTGTGCAGAGACCTTCAGAGGCGTATATCAGATATTACTCCCCCCAGAAAGCATCCTACCTACACAGCTAAGTAATCTCTTTGAGCTTTTCCAGGAGTTAGTCGAAAAGGTTCAGCTGCATACATCACATCCTACAAAACAATCTACCCCAGCCGCTTTGCATATTTGTATAAGCGTACTCCTCGCACATTGGGCAGAGTCTGTCGATTCATTTGTTTAGTTCGTTCATGTATATCCTATTTAAGCGTAGGACTTTGTGTAGAGGGCTTCATTGGCCCCCCTCGCCTGGAGAGGTCTCTTACGCGCTTAGAGCTTCATTGCTACGTAGGGAGAATACTATGTATTTCTGCAGCGTCGCATGAAGGCGAACAGAGATCTGTTCTCTATGAAGTAGCTACTCCGTATACCCGTATATTCAAGGGCATGGGCGGCACACCACTGTCCAGCTGAAAGGTTAAGTATATCTGGGTTGTTTAGATGAGGCAAATGTATCCTCATTTTGTATGACTGTATTCTGCGCTCGCATCTCCGTATATATGTGAACACATACGTGCTCGCTGCATGTGTGTGCACACTTAGTAGAGACGAGTAAACGTTTTTTCATGTCACAGTTTTCTCATGCGTCCACTGAATATGATTAATCATCCTGCATGTTTCCTCAGGAGGTTTATCCAACGTCGCCTTGCACGAATGGGTGGTGCAGTACACTCGACAGCGCATGGCAAGCGATAACCCCGCTCACGAAGCACCCACTGCATCGTGGCCTCTGCACATTCCCATCAAGTAGTATGCATATGTAATCGTACACAGCTCAACACGACCATATACGTTGGTTAATCCACGCATATACATCAATACTACTCTGTACCGACGCCTCGTGAACGCCGCAGCAAACGGAAATGTGAAGCAAGATGCGTAGCACACCCCAGGCGTTCTACATTCGTATATTCCTACTCTACATGACCAGCGCAGCAGGAACGCCCTTTCTGAGTTTTCGAGTGATCTTCTACAGTTCCGTTATATCTCAACCATAAGAGGCAAGTTGCAACACTGATGCCGCGGAGTTCTCTCCGCGAGACATCTCGCGGGTCGCTGTGCTAGCGCTGCAAGAGCTCTGATCTAATCCACCCAATAGACACCGGTGGATGTCTGCCGTGTATTTACGTGTGAAGAGCGAGGGAAAACATACCTAAAAGACAGAGTTTTGCACACATACACCCAGAAGATTCAAAGCATTCCCGGCAGCGTGACTCTCCAGCGTATCACGTTACTCCAGCCGGAAGTATTCGAACAAGCTTCGATTATACTTAACTTGTCTATGTGCTCTTATGTATGTGTATTCTAAATATATATGTATATATATATATATATATATACACGCGGTGTGTCTATGTTTGTATTACTACCCCTGTTAACTCGCATCAGAAAAAACCGTCAGCCTTTGTGAAAGTGGATCGACTGTCATTATGTCTACCATTACTACGTGTTCGCTCTACTATACTATGTATACACGTGTATATATATATATATATATATGTAAAGATATGCATTGCTCGATTTATCGGTGAACGCCTTACAAACGCCGTTGTAAGGACTAAAGTGTTCCGGTAAACCGGTTACTCGAATCCCCGGGGTGTTTCATGTAATTCTCGAGTCGCATGGCATCCTCATCCTTTTACAGTGTGTACCCTCACTATGCAATATAGCGGGAAACATAGAAAGTCTGTACGTTTTACAAAAATAGATCCTCGTAAATGTTTTGTGGAGTGCACTGGAAACTTAGGTATTGTTTTCAAGTTTCTTCCTCGAAGCGTTCTTTAGAAACCATCATCAGCCGAGCGTGCACTCTTGTGGACCTATGATTTTGATTAATGAAATGTTCCAAATTCATTCATCATCAGAAATATTCAACGTCTCTTCCTCTTTCTTCCTTATGTGTGTCTGTCCTGTCTGCAGTGCTGATCTCTTCAAGAACAGATGCGCTGTGAGATAGTTCAGTAGAATCAGAATATCCTTCTTTAACCGCATATTTCTTCCTCCTGCAAAAACGCTGCCGTCGCCATGAATCGTAACAACTTCAAACGTGCACAGGAACGCGTGACTCGTGAAGAATGATCAGGTAACTTCGGTTATTCTAAGATTTCCAATAAATACTCATTTACACATATTTCTTTCAGCAGAACCGCAAGCAAATTCTCCTGCGGATTCTCTCCTAGCACTACCATGCATCAGGCGTCTCAGTGACTCGCAGAGTCTTCACCATGTCTCTGAATACCGCACAGTCGCTTTAGCAGGTCAGCAACCCCGCAGTCGACATTCCTCTCTCGGAGAAGAAATCGCCAGACTCGTGCAATCGTCACGTCGTCTGTTTTCTTTAACATTCGATTTGTCTTCCTGTGAATGTCTCTACCGCCTAATGATGCTAGGGGGAATTTCTCCCTTCGACCCTCCCCATATATCTAGTTAACCAGCTTGGCTCTATTATGTTCATCTATATAGTGTCCGCCAAGCGCCACCAAGACATCTGTCTACCCAACAGCACCGTACCCCTGTTACGTGACCCAGAAGGGTATAGATTAGCGCATGTCTACACCACTTCCTACGCGTATGTTCCTGTAGCACAGGAGGCTCCCCAGTATATTTTTAGAACTCCCCGACGAAGGAAGATGAACAAAAATATATCTGCATCCAATCTCTTCCATACTGTTGGCAACGAAAGATACCTAATTCAAGTAGACGACCTTCTCATGTCCTCTCTGAAGACGATGAAGACCCACAACTGTCTACGCGCTCTAATCCTCATACTCGTCTTTTTCGAGAGTACTACCTCTGTAGTTTCCCGAACGGCCTCGCCTAAGTGAACAAACATATTCATGTCGGCTGATTCCTTCACTGGAGGAAAATGCGTTAAACACGAAAACGTTACCCACTTCCAAATCTGTATAGTCAGAACCTCTCCCCTCCTCATTCATCTGCTCCTGTTGTATATCCTCATAAAGTAGTTTGCGTTTGACAAAACACCGGTTGTCCCGCGCGGTATCAGGCGTCATCAGCATTACCATCTCCTGTTGCTCATGCAATGTCGGAGCATTTTCACGATATCATGAAAGTAAAGTAAGTTTACTCCTTTTGAAAAAGTGCGTACCGCTTTCTTCTGAGAGCTAGGAGCACGATCTTGCCTGCTTTGTACATCTATATGAAGATCCTTAGGTCTATTTCCACTGTGCTAACTCTGCATACCTAGTTCTTCCTTCACAGAGACACCACCAAAGTTGCCGGCTGCAATATCAGTTCAATGTCCCGCGCTTCCTCTGTCTCTTTCTGGTAAACAATTCCACCGTATTCACACGCTGCACAGCCACACACACGGGCGAAGCCGTTCCTGTGTTTCTACTTCATTCTTCCATTTTTATGTAAAAAATGCTACCTTATGGCGCATCCAAGTGTCCCCGTGCAGCTGAGATGACTGCGTGCAAGTGGCACAGTCCTCGACGCTACGCATATATGCATATATGCGTCCTATCTCTGTTAGTTCTTCCAAACCTCTCTCTTCGTCTCTTTTTCTTTTCTTGGTTAACCATCTCGTTTCTCGCAATCTGGACCTTGTTCTCTCTCATCCGCCCCCACGTTATTTCTGGTCTCTCTCGATGTGTTACTCTCCTGTCTCCACATCTGTGTCTATCCCTGCGACCCGCCTATTCACATTTTACTGCTTATCTCGCTCAAACAGCACAGGCGACAACATTTTCTTCTCACGGTCCGAATAAGCTTCACAAGCCATCGCTTCTCAGCCTGCAACTGCCCTTGACACACCTGGACGCATAGCGTTGTGCAAAATATATGCATAAGCATACTATCAATATCTATATACACACACACCCATCTACCTATACATCGGGTACACGTACATATATGTATACGTATGTAGTATACATATTCATACCATATATATATATACAATGTAGGTACTACTGACTGTGCCACTGCCACCACTGAACCTGTCACTACTGCTGAACCTGCTGCTGAACCTGCTTCTGCAGGTGTTGACGTTGCGCCTTGTACCGCAGTGCGTCTTCTTCACGTATACGTGGCAGCAGCAGCAGCAGCACCTCTCGAGAGAAATATGGAAAATCAGTAATCCGCAATGTCCTCTCTCTTCATTCCCCCGAGCTGATCTGGGGGAAAGTCTCCACCCCTGCCGCGACGGCCGCGCCCTCGGCCACCACGATAACCTCCCCGCCAGCTACGTCCCCTACGCAACATCGCAAAGTGCCGCGGGTCGCCCGCAAGCAAAAGCATGGATACAGAAGCCATATAGAGGCATCTACGTCCTCTACTCTCTATTGTATGGACAATACTTCTTCCCCTTGTCAGACACTCACACGTTGCAGACCCACGCATGCTGCACGCGTGTAGATGCACTCTGACACACAGACATACGCAGGGTTCATGGAGCTTTCGATCCCCTCACATAGCACATCCGTACGTCTATATACAGACGGAGAGATACAGCTTCTGACCTGCGGATCTCAACCTGTGTATCAAATCACCTACCTGCATATATGCCTATAGAGAGAGAGAGACAGAGAGAGACACACAGACAGACAGACAAAGAGAGAGGGAACTAGTAGTGCATAGTGTATACAGACACGTTCATACCTGCCAGGTTATACACAAAACGTAAAGTCCGCGCAGGCAAGAGTACTAAATAATATACAACAGCTGTTCGTTCATTTGCATGTACAAAGCGCATGGACGAGCAGCCAACAAGAGTCTACTTGAAAAATGCGCACGTTGTCACCTCCACACAAGAGTAATACATTCCATGCTGTATGAACACGTACATGTATATATACAGACATACATACACGTAGATAGACAGATATAGATACAGATACGCATAGACGTAGACGCACAGAGAGACATCCATACGTACACATACCCTATACCTATAAATAGAGTTTACAGGTGTGTACGAAGACCCACCACTCATAACCGCCTCTGCCCCTCCCGCGCCTCCCCCCTCCTCGACCACCGCGGCGTCCACCTGACAAGAAATGGAAGCATCGTTCATTCAGCCAAAATAAGCAACAACGCAGAGGCATTTGTCGGTCCACGCCTGATATTAAATCCTTATGCACGCGGTCACACCTTGGTAGATAGCACTTCTGCGCACATGCAACGGCGGAGATCGTACTCACATCATTCGTACGCGTGAATATGCACATGTATGCTGGCGTGTGTAGAAGTTCCTTCTCCATTGTCGCCTTCTATGCGTTTACCAGTGCAGCCTCACGCATGCAGATGGCTCCAAACCGTGAATTTGTTTGTCCACTTCCACCTTGAAGAAAAGGACAACTGAGTTGGATAGCGATATGTGGTTTTCAGCTAACTGAACACTAATGGGGGAATTATGCACATGCACAGCTATAAAGATATACATATATATATATATATATATATATATATATATATATATACCGCCCCTGCAAGTATACAGGAACACATCTGCTGCTCGCTGAGCGGTTCTGTTAACAAAGTGGTCTCGCAGGTGCAGCAGAACAGTTTCTCCCGGTAACGGTGGCAGCGTACTGCTCTCCGGTCAACGTTTATCAAATCTAGTACAAGCGCGCGCTGGTATAACTAAGCCCGCTTGTTCCCTCCTATCTCTCTTCTTTCTGCATTTCATCGGAGGTGACAACACAGGTCTTCTTCAACCCAAGAACCCTGTGCTGCTTGCGGAGTTTCTACGCGGCCTTTCTCTCAACCTCGCATGCACTTGCTCCTGGAAGTCAACTGAAAGAAAGATCTCCTCAGAAGATTACAGACTCTCCCGCGGTCTCATGCCCGTGCTGCGCCACTTGCTAGCACTATTACACCACCAGCGCAGAAGTCGTAGATATCCCAGGCTATTGGACACAGGGGGAAAACGTAAGAGACATGCAAAGGCACGCTAACATATATACGCAAAGAACAGATATGTTTCACGTACGCCTCCTTTTAAAAAAATCAGTCCGCATGCATACCATTTGCATGCGAGAGATTTGCAGACATCATCAGTTGACAAATAATGGAGAACGGAGGGCATGATTTTCTGCTGTATCTGAATAGAAACAAATTCTAGTGTGTCAGACGGCCCAGACGTCCTTGTAGTGGTATCGTGTGCATGTGGATGACGGCAGGGCGAGAGTAGACCTACAGTCGAAGCGTCTTGCTAAAACGATACCAGCGCGTAGGCGTCTTTCTCTAAGTACGTACACATCTGTGTGTAGAGATCTGTTAAACTAACTCATCCGTACCCACGTATACAAGCGAGAACATATTCACACACGTACAAAGATATTCGTATATTTATAATTGTATATGTCGAGAGGAAACAGGAGGTGGGTATGGAAGGGAGTGAAGAACAAAGAGAAGAACAGGAACAAGAAGATGAAGAAAGAAGAGACAGTGGGAGGCAGTGGAGGTGGCGCTCACCAAATCCGCGTTTCTCTGCGTCCTGAAGGAAATCGGCGCTGCTGCTGTAACCCGGAGCAAGAGGTGCTTGGTATCCCACATCCTGCAATTCTTCATTCGTCACATGTTTTGTGAGGATAAGGACAAGCTGATAAACAGTGCGAGGAACTCTGACCGTTAAAGGCAGTAAATCTTCCCGCTGCTGACTCTCAGCGATGCGCCGCTCCTCTTCCGCAGCAGGCGTCAACACCCTTCAGCAGCAGCGGCACCCCACAAGCCAACCATTCTCGCGTGCACTCGGCGCTAAACGCTATGGAAAATCCCCTTTGGACGTGAAATATGCAGTACCAACAGAACTACACCCCACGTAAAGGAATGTGCGCGTACGTGAACTTGAAAAAGCTATCCCTTCAATACACGCCACACAACGCTTCTCCCGCCTCTTAGTAAGACAGAGAAGAGCTAGTGAAAGAAGCCAGAGTCATCACAGGCATATCGGTGTCTGTACGCTTGCCGACCACACGGTTTGTGTGCGTGCTTGCATAAGCGGGCTCCCCCCTTCCAGCCGTAGGTGTTTGCACATTGTAAACATACAGCAGCATATCAAACGAACGCACGTATCATGACGTATACATGTCGACATGAGGAAGCAGAAGTCATTCACTGTATTTCCGTGTGCACAGGAGGAAGGAGGGCTAGGGACGGGGGCAGACAAACCCATTCCGAGTAAACGCGTGCGAAACAACAGCGGCGAGCTGCTCAAAAAATTTCTGCAACACAAGTCCCTTCCTCCTGCACGTGGTGTGCGCTCGTCCTTCTCCCCTCTGCCTTGTTCCTTCTTCACTTTGATTGATTTTGCTTCTCGTGCTTCTAATATTGCCGCTTCAGGTGTCCGCCGAACATCCAGAGCACCCCAAAAAAGGTGCTCGCGACATTTTGCTGCTGCGCTATGTCCTCGGGGTGCACTGCAGTTGCTGTATCTTCCGGCTGTCTTCGTCCTATTGTTGTATCTTGTTTATTATATTTTACCTCATCTTTGTCTTCTGGTGCTAATGTTTCTCATCATTTTATTTTCCTCTACTGCGCTTTCCGCCGTTTTCTTTCTTCACTTTGCTCCTGCCTCCTGCTACCTGCTTCACCTTATCTACCGTCGCTTCTCTTTCTGTCAATATCTGCTCCTCTGCAACTAGGAACTCTGGAAAGAACTGGCCTACCACTCATCGAGTACTTCATCAGCTTGTGCTCGTACGATCATGTGGAGATTGGATACAGATCGGCGAACTCCTTCTGCAACGAGAATGGCATTTGCCATAGCCTGCCCAGTTCCTTTGATAAAGATTCGGTCTAGTGGTGCTTTGCGCTGTATATTTCCTGCGTCCTCTCTTGTTCCTGCTCCTCCGTGCTGGTGCTCCCCCGCAGCTGCTCCCCCTCCCTCTGCTGGCAGCAAGCGCGGTCCCAGCGTCAGCAGCTCCGTCGCGTTCTCCACGTACGGACGGATGTTCCCGCTGCTGCTCACAATGATCTCTGAATCGTTTGCAGGCTCTTGTTTCGGCTTTGCTAATCGACGATAATCACTCAAATCCAGCTTCTCTCCTCCGCCTACACCTCCGCCTCCTCCTCCGTAAGACGAAGGTCCTCCGACGCCTTGCTGCGGCTGCTCTAGTCCTCCTCTGTCAAACGGCTGCCGCTGCCCGAAACCACCACCACCGCCACTGCTGCTTCCAATGACTCCCACACTCCCTCCTCCGTCTCTGCCTGCTGCGCCTCCTCCACGACCGCCGCTGCCTGCCGACAGCAAGTTGCTGGACTGCGCTGCTCCTGGAAAGGCAGCAGCCAGCAGGTGAGCCGCCAAATCAGACATCGTGCAGGAGGGAAAGGGGAAAGGGACGCCAAAGAGGAGGAGAAGAAAAGACAGTAAGGACGACGGCAGAGGCACCAAAATAACAGCCAGAGAATGAACACGAAACGATACAGAAAAAAATGATGAGCAGAAGACAAACGGAAGACGGACGAGATTTTGCTGTATCGGTGATAGGCGTGACGTCAGTGATGATGCAAAGACGCCAACGAAGTGGAAGTCAGCGCAAAACGTATGCGGAAAAGGACGTCAGAGATAAATGGTATCTGTGTGAAAAGCAGAAAACAGAGGTAGAAGCGCAAAGGGAAGTGCCTCAAAACTGCAAAGTGAAAAACACAGGAAAGGTGACTGGGAAAACGAAGAAAGGTCGACAGGGACGCGAGCGCACAAAGAGAAAGTCTACAGTTCAATATGAAGAAAAGGAGGAATATAGGTAACACAGAGAAAGATAAATCAAAGCTGGAACGCGAAGAAGTAATATAACATAGGCGTTCGACTGAAGAAGTAGCAGCGGACACAGAAGAGGAAATCCAGGCGGTACACTATGACCTCCGAAGCGCGTTGGAATTGCCCAATAGCAAGAGTGGAGGACCTGCAGCACGAAAGGGTAGCACAAAAAGACGACCACAATTTCCTGAAAGGACTCACATCGAGCCTACATAGTCGATAGAAAAAAGAAACGGACTTTACATACAGACATGTATGTAAGGAGAAAGGGTTGCTGGAGCGACGATACGGTGGCACAAAAAATTCAATAGGAAAATAAAGAGGAGCTTCCCGTATTTCCACGCAGGAGCAAAAAAAAGGCCCGCGCAGAGCAATTCACATCAAGACTGCAGAGGACTCCCTCCACCAAGCGTATGAACTACGCACATTTAACGAGATCGGGAAGAAAAGGGACAGTTTGAAGACAAATAGGTGTCCCCATACGCACGTATATCTCTGTTCAGGCTAGTCTAACACACGAAGTGGTTGGACATGCGCCACCGAGCATATATATATATATATATATATATATATATATATATATATATATATATAAGACCACAATATACCACCCACTTCGTACGCAGAGCCAACTCAGACCAGGTTGTTTGCAGAAGGCCGAAGTTTAACGACGGTAAGCGGGTTATCGTACATCTTCACCTCGTAGCTACAAAAGGAACGGCGAGAACGCCGGAGACTCAAGCCCGAAATCAACCCGGTACGGCAGAGACGCGTACTGATGTTGGGTCGTACTGCACACCGCCACATCTGCCAGTCCGGCAAAGCGCACGAAACCATGGCTCATATACCATGCTCTTTTATTATAACACGCTCCAGGATGCTGCTGAGCGTTCGAAACCCTTTCTGAGACAGTACCTAGGAGAAAAGCTGTCCAGAGCCGCACCTTACTATTGAACTCAGACCCACTAAAGCGGGCAAAGTCTTGCTGTCATCTGTAAATGATTGTGTACACTCTAGGCATTGACCAAAGGATAGGCCGATACACACAGAGAGACAGCAGCAACAGATCTCTTCCGTTCCCTCAGCCCCGCGTGTGAATAGGTGTATACATGTGCAAACACGGAGAGATGCATACAGTGTCTATGATATGGTGCTGACACTTTTTTAAAAATCTGTTATATATCCTGCGACCAGGAGCATAGCGCGAGATTGCGAATGGAGACTTTCTGTTCTAAGTTAGGCGCACACATTCGTTTTTTGCGACGGAGACATACACTACATTTGAGACGCACATGAATGGAAGGACGCGCGGGGGGTACACTGAGTCCTTCCGCGCTTTTACACCGCTGAGGTCGCATCTATTCTATAACAGGAACGTCGTCAGGGTGAAGCAACAAAGCGTAGAAACGTAAAACTCTTCCATATCGCTTGACGTGCGTGCGTATGTACGGAATTTCACAGAACGCGCCTACCAGTGTTCTGCAGTAGAAAATTCTTCCCGTTTTAACCGTTTGCGCGCTGCACGGTCCTACAACCCTAAATGCGGCAGCTGCTGGTTCGCTGCGACGTTACTGCCGCTGGCTCTGAAAAATTGTTATCCGACCCTGCAGTTGTTATTTAAGCCTCGTTGCACCACTGCCGTTGCTGCGAATGTCCTCTTGTGCTGCTGCCGCTGGTGGGGTCGTCCTCTTCTGCTGATGCGACCGACGTCCCTGTTGGCAGCGGTAGACAGCGTATGTAGAGGCAATTCGGAGTTGTGCGTGAAGCAGGCGTGCACACAGCGTACAGAAAGAACCCTGACCCCCCTCAGGATCCCAACGCTATGCTTTTGGCAGAACGGCCGACCGACTGTAACGCCTTTCAGGACCCTGGGTAAGAGAAGACACAGCGGGTCGACACACCCCATTCCATGTGAAAGCTGGAAGAGGGGAACGGCTGCAACACTGAGACATGCAAAAGACAAGAGCAAACAACTGAGACTACAAATCGTAAAACGTGTCCCTTCAGTTAGTAGGTAACTCAAGGAACGCCGATGGAAAATGGAGGCGCAGCAGAACTCACACGTATTGTGCTACATATATACATAAAGATGCGCGCAAACTCTCCTATTATTTTGTTTGTAGACGTGCCACCACATTTTTGGGGAAAATACGTTTGCGCGGCCAGTGTTCTGCGCAGAGGCTCAGCATATGCGTACAAAGCAGTGATGTGAGGAATGTTTGAAGCACTGTCCCTGATGGAGTGTACGTACGCCACAAATGGAAGACGTGACTTCTTAGTCGGCGGCAGAAAAGACTGATGCAATAAAACCTATTAAGGTGCGTACGGTAGTGTAGCTACGGGAAGAGCGTGAGCCACACATAGTACCGCACAGAACGCATGAAAACGGGACGCGTCTGAGAAAAACCAGAACGCACCCCTTTGTACGTACATGTACGCACAAACCTTTCCCTATATACCACAAATAGTGTATGCGTACAGCCGGCAGATTCAAAGGAGTGCGACACCTCGTCGAGGCTTCCAGCAGATTGTCCAGCGGTAGAAATGCTGCTGTGTGGTACTTTTGGATCATTCCGACGGCGAACAATTCCCCTGTGGTAGGACCGTGCTGTAGTCTTGCTGTTCCCCTCCGCAATTGCGTTAAATTCCCATTTCTCGGTTTTCACTGCATGATGTGGCCTGAGGCACACGCAAACATGGCTGGTCACTACTAGCTTGCTGGCTGGAGCAGACGGGCGCTGGGGAGTGTAGCATTGCTAGAGCGTAGAAGTGTAGTTCCTCAAGTCTGCTGATGTATTTAACATACTTCCAAGCAGCCTGCGCTGCCGAACGCCCGAAATGAAGAAAAACCACAGCAACCTTTATTCAAAGCAAACTGGTTTGACTACAGGAAGAGTACGCACTGAACGACCCTTCGCTGCAAATAGTGCAGCTGAGGGGTTGCGCACTGCCCGGTGGTGTGCCCGTAGTACCATTGGCTGTTCACGCCGCCTGTCGTACTTCTTGCTGGTTGGAACCTGTTGCTGTCATCGCTCATCTCGCAACCTGTCAACCTGACTGAAACTAAGTGACTGTGTGCGCTTGAGTGTATTATCTTTCCACGTAGATGTTTGCGCTTAGCTGTTGTGGATTCTCCATAATCCGTGTTCAAGTGTTTTAACGTAAGTTGTTGCTACCGGTATGCCCTCTGCTATTGCTGTTGCTTTTACTCCCAGCCACCATCTTTTTGGCTGAAACTGGCCAACTTCCCGGGCGAAGAAAAAGTGGCGCACATGCCCAGATGGTGCTTTGTAGGAAGGTAGCGACTGAAATGCAACACGCAGTGAAGCTCTTTTTTAGACTGGTGCTACGCGCCTCCTGGTTCAGGGGAGTACAGGCTAGGCTACAATTGCCTTTCGTGATACCTGAAAAGCAGTGAAGCCGTGTTCCTTCTGTTGACACCGGTGGGAGTTCTCTCCCTTCTCAGGCAGTACCTCACTACCACAGGAGTACCATGGTTTTCTGTAAAACGGAAGGCGCAGCTGCACTTGCTCTGCAGCAGTGGGGTCATTTTAAATCTTTGTTCACATAAGTATTCCGAATCTACCGATCATCCTGAGTAAAGCAAAGCAACGGACATGTGCTCGTGGTGCGGATCCGCACCACGCAGCAGGCAAACTTGACAGCAAGAACGAGTGCAGCAAGCCGCTAATACACAATTTCTGCCACCTCTGTTTTTGACCGAGTGTTAGGCGAGTGCAGACCCATACACAGTTCGAGTATGTGTATACCCACACCCAGAATGGGAAGGACCTGCAGAGTATGAAGGACTTGTGACGATTTGATTTCATGTTTCACGTTAAGTGAGCTATAGGGAACGAACGTTTCAAGCAGGTACAGACAGACGATACACGTGCTCAACCGCCACACGTACTCGGAAGAGGGAAAGGACTAACATGCAGAGAGGTTCTCGCATTGTGCATACCTAGACACGAGTTCACAGACAGTACATCGTCGGGTTACGCGGAGTTCACTGGTATGTATATACGTCGCAGGGGTTCCTTCGCAAGCGAACGCACGTTTCTGTACACTTGTTTATACGTTTGTGCATCTATATGTGTAACGCTTTGCGCATGCGTATAGGGCGCAAAAGCAATTCTAGACTAGCGCCGTGTTTTTAGAGGATTTCTACTGGCTAGCCGTTCAGCAGTGGGTTGTACTCAATGTGGGCTTCGTGTATGTACCCGCCTTACGACACATGCCTATAAGAAGATTCGATAAGCTGCATACACGTAGAGATGCACATGTGCACACGGTGGGTGTACATTCAGACCAGGTTCTGGAAATTTTCGAAACTAACACCTGGAGAAGGGCCAGACAGGTGTAAGGAGGAAGCAGGGCAGATGTGCACAAGTCGCACATATAGATGGATATATATATATATATATATATAAATTAGTACACATAACATTCATCAAGGCACAGTATTGCAGTGTCCATATTAGTAGTGGTCTAGAGCTTTGTCCAATCTTGTCTCAGCGGAGGCATGTTCCTTATTTCATGGGCATTTGGCGGACGTTATGAACAGTTGTGCGTACGATAGTAAGCAGATGCAGTTGCGCTTATACTCAACAGCATTTCTCAATGTTTGCCGCATACAATGGTACCCAAACAGCAGTCTATAGGGATGTACTTAGGCTACATATAGCTGCAGATATTTCACTGTATGCTGACGTCGAAGGCTTAATGTGAAGGAGTAGCATCACCTCTTGGCGTCTTTAGAGAGCAAGTAGATGTTTGTATATTTTCAGACTCCATCGAAGCACAGGCGTGAGATAAAGTGTGCTTCGTACTTGTCAACTCCCTTGGCAGGGAAGCTTGTCGCACCCGCAGAGTCGGCATATACGTATATGCAGAGATACTCGTAGTTCCTCATTCACACGGTCCATAAGATTCTGAATCTGCAAGAAGGTGTCAGCACACTGCTCTACTTTTGAGAATGCATTTTACCAACTGCTCATATGGCAAAAATATCCTATTTCATCCTCACGGTTGGGTGATGGCGGCGCTTGCACCGGCTACCGGTTGCTCTTGCTTCATCTCTTGTGTATAGATATCCAGTTTTCTTCAATTGCTCGCTAATTGGTGCTCCGTCTCTCTTCTTGGCAACGCACTCTAGGATTTCGGATAGGGGTTTCGGCAGGCAAACTAACTCACATAATTCACACGTGAAGAGAGTCCACGTGGAAGTTGAAGCACGTGCATTATGGGAGGACTAGATTTCCGGACGCATAGAGATGCCTAGACCGAAACTGGCACAAATCTACAGGGAAAGGCGTGCGGGGCTACGGATCATCCCACCGATAGCGGCATCAGTCGGGAGTAGGGTACACTACAGCAGCAGCAAAATGAACAACAGCCTTTGTGGGGCAGAGTTAGCCGCACCATCGGTCATCTTTCCCTTCATCAGGAAAGCTACTCTTCGACAACGAAGCCCTGTCGTCGATCTCGACCACGAACGTATGTTTAGTCAGCAACAGCAGTAAGGGCAGAATGTACGTATATGAGATTGTAACACTTTTTCGTGCCGATTTTCGCAGAGCCCACTGGGAAGACGAGCACGGATGAGCTTACTCTCTGTGTCATGAGCATTGATGAGCTAAGGGAGCGGGCAGAATATTAGTCTTTTTCAGTAATAAAAGTGGCGGACCCAACTTCACTTAAAAGTATACAAGCGATAGCAGCCTCATCCATTCCTGGTGGCACGCTATATCTACTGAACGTGCACAGTGGTATTTTTGCATTGAACTGCAGGTACACTAGTCTACCGTGATTCTATAGCTCTTTTGTCGTAGAGGCTACGCTTGGGTGCATGGTACACATACACCTGGCACAGCAGTACACATGTTTGTACGTGGATGTTCTTCTTTGTGCCGCTGCTTTTGTCCAAGATGCGTTCACAAACAGAGTGCTCACTCACACGTAAGGTGGTATATATGCATGCACGTTGTTGTACGCCTCTGGAAAGATAAACAGACGAAGGTAACAGCCTGAACACCCTCTACCGAAACAACAGTGCGTGTAAATGCTGGGTTCGTGCGCTACTGGATGCACGCTCACTGTCGTATAGGTGGCGGCATCTCCGTTTTGGCGCTAATGCAGAATAAGCGCATAAAGCTACATATGTGCATTTTCTTGCAATAAGTGAATTCACACAAATAACTATCTATACATACAGTTGTCTTTCTCCTCTTTCAGTTTCTGCCTTTCTCCCACTCTCCGTACAGGTACAAACAGATGCATATGTATACCAGTCGGCCGCATACCTCAGACACAGAACACACGCCGAATAGTACTGATCACTGAATGTGTGTACACCAGTATTAATTAATGTGGTGATCTACTATAATATGCGAGGAGGTACATATATATACTAGTCTGTCTACTCCCTCTCATCTCAATAGAATAACATGTGTCTCAACATTTTTCTGTGCTTGTGCGTTGATTGGCAGTCTAAATTCAGGTTTGCAACCCCAGCGCACCTGAAGGAAAATCTACGAATTGTAGCGGCGCTCAGAATGTCTTGGAAGGCGCGGTATGTCAGTATCTGTTTACTAGACCACGAAGTAAGAAGGAAACAGGTTAAAACCTAAACCCTCTATTGGATTCCGCTAAATGACTCGAATCCGTTCCCTAAAGATAGATAGCAAATATCACGGTAAGAAGAGCCAGTGAAAATCTACAGTTATTTGTTTGTATTACTGTTGACCGCATCTGTACCTCTAGACCTTCCCAGCAGCACATAATCTGCAGCTGCGTGTTTACACGAACAGCAGCTAGTTTTAGGGATGCCTACTATGTGAGCGTAGAATTGTACTATGTAGCTGCGGTAATCCCACGTAGCAACGGCGCAACAGATGCAGGTTCTCGAAAAAACCTGCAGTCATGCAAAAAGCTTGTTTGGGTCCCATGTGGTGATCCGCTGTGTACACTTCATCAAGGTGAGAAGGTCATACTCCAACAGTGAGAGGCTTTCAAATTCTACAGAAACCTTCCAAAGAGAACCAAGGCGAGTGAGCTCTTTAGTGAATAATGTTGCATCAAACTGTTTTGCGGGGATCAGATCACTCGACAATTTTCCTTACCGTCGTGTGCCTCGCACATTTTTTGCAGGAAAGTTTGCATATTTACAACATTATTCTAACGAATCCAGTCGAACGGAGACATCTTCTCGAAGGCGTGAAGTTGACCGATCTTTTCACTAACGAAAAAAAGGCTAAAAAATGCTTTTACACCAAATTTACACAAATTCACGCGCACGTGTGTCAAGAGCTGACTTCCAGAAACGTACTGACTGCAGTTCTTCGGTGGCTGCGACATTTGTGTATGAAAGACTGGAAGAGAGCTGTGTTTTACTGTCGTCCAGTGAACCGCGTTCTGTAGTGGAGCTTATTCTCCAGGTACAGAAGAATAAGACGAGAAAAGGTTCATTCGACGCCGAAGAAACTGTTTATGAGGGTCATTCCACCACTAACCTTTCCCATCAACGTGTGTTCGTGCCGAGTCTGTCAATGAGAAGTCTTCTTCCGCAGGCAACGCAACATTTCGTCAAACCGAGCCGCGGTGCAGACACACTGCAGCACACATTATCCACGTATCATGCGCACGGTTGTCCCTATTCTGTCTAAGAGAAACGCGGTTTCAGCAATAAGAAGCAGTTGCTGTTCTACACGTCCCCGTTCTTTCGGCGGAATGTTCATTCCTCCTATGATTCGGCGATATGTACACTCTATGCTCGCACTTTACAGATACCAAAGTATATATACTGTATACAATGATAATCCATGCAGGTGTGTGTACACTGCATACTAATTGGTTTATATCGCACTCGTCACAAACACAGATTTGTAATTGATTGTGCTGGGTTGCGTTCGAGGTTCGATGAGCCTCGGCTGCTAGCGCATGCGCATCTGCATAATCGGCATGCGTCGGCTCAGGCTTCCGCGGGTGACAAAGTCTTGTGCCCAACAGGGTGAATGAAGAGCACAAACATCATTGTGTTCTTACTAGACATCATAGGCTTCTTCTCTGTGGTCACTACCGCATGTGCACTAACATACATTTTCATACACGGTGTTGTATTTCAGCCACTGCGTACGTAATCATACACGCGTCTACATACAAGGATACACGAAGCCGTAGCATATTTCAATGCTGTGTTCACATGAGCACATATATATGCAAGTAGGTAGGTAGAATATATATATATATATATATATATATATATATATATATATATATACACATATACATGTACGTGTACGGTTGTTCACACGCATGTATACTTATATACCTACTTTCACATTCCGAACATATATGACGTCCGCTCTGTAGCTGTCTGCGTCTTGCTACCGAGCAGATTCTTTCTGCATCTTTCCCTGCTACATTTTCGCTTCAGCCGTGATATGAGTATTGTAAACGCGGCTAACCCCAGATTTCATCCATATTTTCCCCTTTTTACCTGCTGGACTCTTGTACCTCGCGTGTGTGTGCCTCCTTCGTTTTTTCACCGTTGTACACATTTTCTTTACTTTTATGAGCTATATGCAACTTGACCGTTCCTGGGGGATTAGTCACCTGGTGTCTCCTCTTGCATCTTTGACACTGTGTAGAGGCCGCTCCATAGGCGTATTTGTACACTTTACAGTCAGTCTCCTATTCGGATGTATTAATCATTACCGCAGACGAATCTAAAAATTTCACTGCGTCTGGCATCGTTTTTATCGTTTCCCCTTTTGAATCCCCGTCAACGCGTTTTCTGTTCGCACCGCCAATCTGCAAGTCTAGGTGGAGAAGTACAGCTGTTTTCTCGTGAATGACTTACTCTACTAGCCCTTCCGTGTTTCGATGTACTATCGAATACGCATACCTTCCTCTCTGCTTCCGCGTTTCTTTGAGTCCATTAAAGATATACTTATCTGTTAAAAGTTTCTTCTTGCGGATTATATTTCCGCATTACATCCTTCCCTTCTCTTGTGTTCCCTTCACTTTTGCATCTTCCTGCTTTTTCCCTCACCTGCGTTTTGTTTTCCGTCTTCCCCCTTTCTCCACACCCTTTCTCTCCTCTGCAGTCGCTACTCACTTGATCGCTTCCTCATTATCTTTTCTTCTTCGTTTTGTTTGTCTTCACTCCCCAGTAGTCTGCCAACTTTCGGAATTTTAATGCGCTGCGGAGCGTCTTCTGTCCCTCCCCCTCCCCTCTTATTTCTGTCGTTCATTTGTTAGTCTTTCTATCTGCCCTGTAAATAGCAGTAGGCTTGAGGAATATCTTAAAATTGCACTGATATGGTCATAATCAAAGATAGGTGGGGGCTTTCTACACCCCTGCAAGGCGAGTAGTAGCGTAGAAGGCGCGTGAGTGGTATTTTTTGTATTGCGTTACCGCAGTCATGTCATGAATGCCGTACGCGGAATACTCCACTACTACTAAGAGTCGTACTAATAGGAGGCGTAAAAGGGGACTACTAGTAGTAGCAGTAGTAGTAATCGCGCTGACGTGGATAAAAAGAGTAGCAGGAAAACTCGCAGTAGTGATAGATACAGAAAATCACAATAGGAGATGAGATGCCTATGTCGGCGACTCTGCTTTTACTGGTGAACAGAGGTACACGCATGCACATGTATATTAAGATGCGCATAGCAAGGAGGGCCTGTAGATGAAGAAAGACGCCTGTCACAGGCGTGAACACACAGAGGTCACAGATATATACATATATATATATATATATATATATATATATATATATATATATATATATATATATATGCATATTTCGTACGCGTGGACGGCTCAATAGAAGTGGCAGTTGTAGGACGAGCAGGAGCGGCAATAATAACGGTAAAAGTCCAGCGAGCTGTTGCAAAGGGTTGGCTCTGCTCACTACACGGTCACTGAATATAAGGCAAAATAAACGATCATTTCCATTTCTCGTAAAGTCCTGATTTCCTTCCCTATGAAGTACTGAGGATATGGCTGAGCACGACGTGCTAGCGCTGCAGCGCGCCATCGACGGCTACGGCAGTTCATCTGATGACGGTGAGGACAAGGAAGAAGGCGAAGAAGAAAAAGAAGGAAAGACGGAAGCTACGGCTGCACGAGAAGCTCCAACGCCTGCAGCAGCAGCAGCTGGAGACCTATCAGGAAGCACAGAGGAGATACCAGCGCAGCGAGATGAGTCAGAAGACGAAGATTTTAATCTTGCGGCAGTCGTCGCCGAGGGCAAGCGACGACGACAAGAAAATAAGTGTGCACGTCTGAAACAAGAGAAAGAAGAGCTTTCCTCCTTGGGAATGAAGAAAAAGCCCATCAAATTACCCTCTCCAGGTATACTACGTTATTTTTCAGATGGCACGGTTCTTGCTGTACTTAGTGGTGCATGCCTGCACACATCTCTGTGCTGTGCTTGTCTATACAGCCAATGGCTCTCTTTGGGGGAGGGTATGAATCCCTGTATAAACATGTATACGCAGGCAGAGGCCCATGCGCAAGTATGTGAAACAGGAAAAAGGAATCTCTTCCAGTTAGATCTCTATCCAGGTGCGCGTTCGCCAGTCAAACAATCGAGCTTCAGACATGAATTGGGAAGGTGGATCTACGCAAGCATCAATAGATAAGTGTGACTAAGCAGACGATGTTGTGTTTAGCGAAACAGCCGTTCACGGATGTGTCCGAAAGAATGACTCGTTTACGACGTGGAACCTCTACGCGTATGCGTCTGTATATACACTGGTATTCACGTTCGTGTACAGTTCATCAATTTTGCGCTAATATGTGTACACACGTATATATATATATATATATATATATATATATATATATATATATTGCACGTACTTGGATTGAAAGACAAGTAACAGCGCCTCTTCTGCGACGACAGGATGTGCGTGCACGTCTTCATAAAGACTGCGTGTGGCCAGATGTGATCGTATTCTGACGTATGCGGGCAATATAATATCATATATATATACATATTTATATATATATATATATATATATATATATATATCAAGGTGGCCGTACATGTACACACACGTGTATGTATACATGGATGTATGTATCTGGATACGGGTGTAGATATATATATATGTAATGTGTCTAGCGTTCAGGTATCTTTGATTGTCTCTGTAACTGATGCGAATATAACACGAAGAAAGTGACTGGTTCCTATTGCGTGGGGACTGCTGCGTTCACTTGTGTTGCCCGTCGACAGTCCGTTTGCGCCTCCTATTTGTACGTGCACACAGTATGCATATATATATATATATATATATATATATAGAGAGAGAGAGAGAGAGAGAGAGAGATTAATGGATATATATCTGAAGTCTTCGTGTGTGGCGTCCAAGGTACCTATACACGTGTAGACAGGCAGGTATACAGCACAAGCACGCGCTATATGTACTTGTGAGTTCTTCTTCGTTGACATATATTTGCACATTTATGTGCGAGTAGCTTCGACAACATTTCCAGTACCGTGGTATGTGCTGTGGATTCAGAGGCAGAGATCGAGCGAATGGCAGCGCACGTGAGAGGAGAGGCAGAGAGACGGCAGCAGCAGGAGACGCGACGCCTTCAGCAGCGATCGGAAGAAATTACGCATGTCTCAGCAGGAGGGGCCTTTGACGAGGAGCAACACCTCAGTAGACGGGAGCGCTGGAGACAAAAACACGCGCCTCCCCTGAAGAAAGGTATTGTTATTAGAGGAATAGATAAATATGTGAGTATGGGAAGAGCGTAGGAATCAGGAGGCAGAGAGTACACATATGCAGGAGATGACACATCTATGGGTGCGTCCAGATGTACTGTTTCAGACGGATATATATATGTACGTATATCTGGAACAATATTTGCGTACACACACAGTAATACATGAATCTGTACACCTTCGCGTGAACATCCATTGGAGCGCTGAAAGAAGGATGCGTTTTTCTTCGAAAGCTTCCATTAACTAACTGCGTGCACGACAACACACACGCGCATACGACTATACAAAAGTAAATACGTTTTTCATTTTATGCATCTGCGAAATATATACATATATATATATATATATGTATATGTAGGGCGTGCTCACAGTCATGACGTAGACATGTATATGTGCGTGCTAGGCAGACCCAGGGAGACTTCCTTCTTGATTTCATGGGTCGTGTAGAATCAGATTCAGACGTCTATTTACATCGTCGTTTAGACTGGCACACACATGAATACATTTCTTTTTTGTGTATTTTTGTTCCTTCTATCATTCTGACTCCACTACGCTGGCCCCGATGTGTCGCGATGGGTTCTCAGCGCAACAACTGTATGTCGGGCTCCCAATAGGAAAGGGTTGGCATGTACCACTGGTAGGCATCGAGGGAAAGGGAGGATATCGGCAGGGTCCTTCGTCTTCTGCTTCTTCAAAGCCCTCCTGCTTCTGCTTCTCTTGGCAGCACTCATGCTGCTTCTACGGCTGGTGATGTCGCTGAAGGTACGGCAAGTTGTTCCTCAGCTGCCACCAGGCCTTCCGTATGCTGGAGGCGATTCTGTTGCTATGGCTTCTTCTGTCAAAGTGCGTATCTTCTGCTGAGGCTGCTGTATGCTTCCCCTGCCAACGTTGCTGCCGCTGTTGCCAGCGGTGCTGCAGTCGTTGAAAATGCTGCTACAGTCGGTCGCGACGCTGGTGTGTTCTTGCTGCGTCTAACGACGGTGCTGCTCCTGATGTTGCTGCGAGTAGTGTTGATACTAGTCGTGCCGCTAGTGCTATCGTAAGCGTTTCTTGCGCTGGTGCTAGGGCTGCTACTACTCTCGTCGCTGCTGCGGAGGCTGCTGCTAGTGTCATGGCAGCTTCATGCTACTGGTGGCAACCCCGCTGGTGCTGCTGGTAGCAGTATAACTGCTCCTTATGACGGTGCTGCTGCCGCCGGTGCTCTGCCACTCTGCTGGTAGGGAGCTTGCTGCTGCTTGTGATGCTGCTGTTGCTTGTGATGCTGCTGCTTATGAAGTAGGTGTCGCTGTTGCTTCGAGTCTCCGTAGAAGTTGCCAGTGCGATCGTGCGTCCGTCATGTGCTGGTGGCACCTCTCGCGCGGTCGCTGATGCAGAAGCAGCTTCAGAAACTGTGCTCTTGCATTTGGCTTTGAATGTGCTTCTGCGTGAGATTTTGCTGACGTCAGTGGGTCTGCTATTGCTGTTTCTACTCCTGTCTGTGTTCAACTGCTGCACGCGGGACGTAGTTTTTTGCTTCTGAATGTTCTGCTGCATCTGCTGCTGTAAATGTTGCAGCCATGGGTTCGCCTTCGTCACTGCTCTTCGTGCTGCTGCTGCGATTCCTGCTGTTGTTTCAACCTGCTGCAACGTCGTCTAGTATTCCTGCAAGCACAACTGCCGCACAGTAAATATCTGGCGCGGCCTTGTTGCTGTTCACTAGCCTCTTCTGGATACTTGATCCTGCTGCTTGTGCTGCTGCTGTTTCTACTGCCTAGTACGAATTAAGAGTACTATCCGTGGAACTGCTTCTGCTGCTAATCCCCTTGCTTCTCTCATTGAAGCTGCTATAGCAGCAGCTCGTATAGGTGTGAGAGCCGAAGTAGTAAGAGTCACAACAGGAGGAGTCACAGAAACGCTTGGGCTAACGTGGTAGAGGGCAGCCCAAGGACGCAGTGCTGAGCTTGCAGCTTTCTAACAGGCAGAAGACGGTCTTCCTTGATGTAATCACGTACATTGTTTACACGCACTTGTGCACGTGGTGTACGTATCTACGTAGCATGGGGATATCCCTTCAAGAAGAACAAGAAAAGAAATAATGCATATTCTCCTGCACTGAAATCATTTTATCGATTCTTACCTGACTGTATAAATATATATATATATATACATATATATGTATAGTTATATTTGTATATGTATGTCTACATGGATGTGTATACAGAGAGTGGATGTGGACAAATACAAGCGTTCTGCGTGGATAGACGGTCAAATGTGTGAACACGTGTAGACCAGCAGTGAACGCTCACGTATCAGTACATATATATATATATATATATATATATATATATGACTGAAGCTGGTGTAGGTTTCTTTTCCTTCCTGTAAGGCGTGTGTAGCAAGCTGGAGAGCGTTAGTGGAGAGTTTTTTCCGTCTGATTTGCCCCCTCTGAGAGACTCGCTACTGTAATGTGCACGTATATTGCCGTTGAATTCTTTGTAGCTATTTTTTCAAAGCAACTGTCCTTCGCTGCTTTTGTCCTTCGTTCGCACTACTCTTGTTCGATGGTTGACGTGGGCTCCCCTACTGCACTTTCCTTCTTTTGTCTATTCAAACTTTATGATTCATCTGTCTTCTCTCTCTCGTCTCTGAATTTTATCGACTGTCTTCGTTTAGCCTGGTGAGTCTTCTGCATTCCCTCTCATCCTCTCCTTTCAAAACGTTTTTCTTCATCTTTTCATCTCCTTTTCTTCTCCGCGATGTCTTCTTTTGTTTCTGCGGGTGGATGTCTTCGATAAACAAAGGGAAGAAACGACCGGCGCTCACGGTGAAGGAGAAAGAAAAATTGAAACGCAAGAAGGGACAAAGCTCCCACGCTACGTGGAAGCCTGAGGTGTGGATGCAGCTACGCCAGGGATATGATTAAGGGCGTTCAACAAGGAATTTTCAGCAAATAAGGCAAATATCAATATTACCAACACACCATATATATACATACTGATGAATATGTGTAGTATGTATGCGTAGGACGAACGTGAGCGTGAGCAAAAGAGCACACACAATTAAAGGAAGTTGGTTCCTATATGACTGTATGTACCTGTATATTTCATTTGTTCACGCTATTCTCCACATACATGATCATCGGTCCGCAGGGTACGTTATACACACTGCTCTCGTGTACATACAAAATAAATCTCGACCCGTGTGTGTGTATGTGTCTCCTTCCGTCTCTATGGATGTGCACGTGCTTAGATCTGCGTGTGCATATTCGTACGACCCGCGCGTATAAATGCTGCTAGGGTCTTTTTATCTTACGTGCGCATCACTGTAAAGTGCTACAAGCCTGGATAGTCGCCATGTGTTAGAGCAGGAAGGGAAGAACCAGAGGAAGCTTACACGGGCACTTTTGCAGATACAGGGTCTCTTGGCTTTATTTGCCATCATCTCCTTGTGCGTGTCTGCACGTGACAGAGAAGTAGCTCGTGCGGCACAGTGGTGGGCTGAAATTACATTTTGACAACTGAGCGGTCGTATATATTTGGACTTACACACGCAGCTTCTGCTGTATACTTATATATATATATATATATATATATATATATATATATATATATATATATATACATATATATGCACGTGTGTTGAATATGCCAGCTGTGAGTGTAAACATGACTGGAAGTTCAACACGCCGCGTTGTGAGGCTCAAAAGAAATGCGGAAGTCGAGGTGGCTGCTTTTTCTTCTATCTAGATATACTCATCTGCGTACGTATGCAAGTATATATATATATATATATATATATATATATATATATATATGCGTTTTTTCAAATACTTGTACATCCGTAACCCATTCATATATATATATATATATATCTAGAGAGAGAGAGACATCGAAGAAGAAAGCCACGAATCACAGTTCTTTCGAAACACGCGATATTTCGTGTTGCACCATATGTGTTGACATCCCTTTTCACGTGTATGTATAGCTTAGCTACAGCTTAGCATAACATACGTCTAACGTATGTTATGTACGTATCTTTACAATAGTATGGAGGAATGTGAGCGGAAGGTGTATTCGCAGTAAAGCAGGTATGCATCTGTATCCTGTATACACCTGCACGGGGATGTCAACACGTATGGTGGAACATGCTGAAACATCGTGTGTTACGAAATGTGATTGATGGCTATCTTCTTCGATATATATATATATATATATATATATATATATATATATATATATATATATATATGCACGTCCTTTTGCCTTCGAATACATTCGTGCGAGCCAACCAGGAGTCCGTGCTCCTCGCCAGTGGGAGCGCAGCAGCAGCTGCTGCCAGCCTTCGCACCGTCAACAGCAGCACGCGCGGGCTATCCTGGAACGTTGTTGGAAATGAAAGGTTATCCTTCGTGGTATTCTCCTGCCTGTGCCTTCATCCGCAACTAACTGCTCTGGGCGGCTTCTAATGTTTCATGGCTATACCGCATAGGTTTCTACCTATACAGGGAGAGAGAAATGTGTACGTGGATAAGAACGAGCATCTCCACCAAGCGTGTACACATACATCTAAAGATGTGTACGGACCCATATATCTCTGTAGGAGGGAAAAATGCCTTTATTAAGTATGACGCGGGAGACAAACGTAATCACACACATCAGTTAAAGGTATATTATATATTATCGATCCCTGCTTTCGCGGAAACACAGGTTTTCGGTAATGTGTATATACTTATCTATATGTCTCTACATCTACATTTATCTCTCTTTGTCTATACCTATCTATCTATACTATCTGTCTACGTGTCTCTGTATCCATCCCTACGTACATATATGTACATATATATGTTTGTAGGATGTACATGGAGCCGGTAAGTCTCCTGAAGCGACGTATCCGTGTAGGAGGCGTAACTGGAGATTTGCTGCATGAGACGAGCGTGTATCGACAGGCACGCACGACCGTTTGTTCGAGCACAGTCTGACATCTTGGCTACGAATTAAGGACATCTGTAGAGGCTGTCTGGTCATCTGTTTGCTGTTATTTCTTTCAAAGCTACTCGGCGTTGTCTAGCGATGAGAACGCGAATCAAGTAAAGAGGTTCATTCATTCGTATGTGTCTGCATATGTAACGTGCTCGCATGCGTTCTGTACCACGCCTAGGTATGGATATCTCCAAATGACAAGAGCACTAGTTGGATCCCTCAAGCGAGACGTGATCAGTAGTGCGCAGCAGCTCCTGGTGCATTAGAAAAAGGCCGGCACGTGAATTTACAAAGGTGCATACACGTAGTGGTTATCAGTTGCTATAGCGGAGCATACTCGCAGTAGCCGCACACTTACACGTCTAGAAGCACGCATGTCGTACGTGTGCATAAACACCGAGAATGAGTGTGCGCGTGTGCCAACCTTCTACATATACATATCTGTCTTTATGTTTTTACATATACATATCTATGTATATATATGTAGTTGCTACATGCAGTTTTCTCCGTGCTTCTGAGACGTAGAGGATGAACGGTAGTCGCGGAAGAGAGAGAAGCGGAGGCTAGCAGGAGCCAGTAGATCCCGCACCTCAGAAGCAGACGTGTCAGGCAACGAGAGTTGATCGTCAGCATCTTGTGTGGGGGACGTGTATTGTATACCCGCAAACACATCAGCTGGGTACACGTATTTGAACAGGGCCTGGAGCCCTGTTTCCCTCATTAGTAGCTGCGGAATCAGCAGCTGCAATCACACGCAATCTCTGGTGCAGGAGCATGCGCTCTTGCTATTGTGGCATCGCTGCCTTTTGAAAAAGAGCCCTTCTATGCGACGGGGAGAGCGAGAAATAACTGAGGCATGCGCAGCTGCTAGTGAAGCACGTGTATCTGCGAGAGAGCTCGGCAGCAGGACGGTGTAACTTCAAAAGAAAACGCTGCCCTGGTGCATGAGGGATATGGTCCACAGTGCGCTATGCATGCATCTCCGAAACTCAAAGACCCGGGAGTAATTGCATACGTCTCCATGCTCTGTGGAAGACACTAACTGTGATACAGTACTTACATGTGTGCACAGGTTCTTCAATATATGTCTTCTCCACGTGCGCATGCAGCCACGTGTGTGTATACGCCGATGTCCACTAGTGAGCGCATATCATTATCGGAACGCCTCCTTAACACATACAAACAGACACAAAGCCAACCACGATGCAAGTCTACCGCCGTATATACACTACTCTCTCTCTCTCTCTCTCTCTCTCTATATATATATATATATATATATATATCTGTAGATCTTTCAATATGTATACGCACATATACAGATATATATGAGTCATATATATATGGAGGTGTACTGAGATATGTGTGCGTAGACGCGCATAGATATCACAGCAGGGAGGAACAGTGTGTTACTGAAGTCGGAGCGGCAATGCTGTGTTGGGACGCCCGGAACATGTTGCAACTCTTATGTATCTTGCATGCGCAGGCAAAGCTGCATGCAAAGAGGACTGTGTTGTGGGGATACACCGTACACCCTGCCGCGTCGGCACCTGGCTCTTTCCCTCTTCTTCATACATCCACAGCCACATATATCTTCTGTCCCTCTATGTACAAGCGCACACATGGACGAGACGTATATATATGTCTACGCTGAACACCATGTAGACTACAGACTCCCTACACATACAGATGCATAACCCCTATTATATATATATATATATATAGACTGTACACATATGTACAGGTTTAATAATATATATGAAGGAGCGCGAAAAAAGGAAGGCAACGCTTATTGTTGAAAGGGGTTGCTGCTGTGACTTTTGCTGAAGCCGACTCGGTGCAATCAGCAGGGCTGCTGAAGATCAGGAAGACGAATCATCGTCTCTGCTTGGGTGGCATATACGCGAACGTCTGCAGCAGCGACACCGTGTTCTTCCTACAAAGAAATCCACACGTGGATATGGAGGAAAGGCGATACATATGTACCAAAGACTACGGGATTATCGAAGTGACCTTCATATGTGTTTACATAGAAAGCATATACAAAGACACAGAGAACCAGATAAACAGACGTGTACACCCTTCGATACTTCCGTCATATATCGAGAGAGCGATAGATACAGATAGAGAATATACAGAGAAAGAGATATATATATATATATATATAGAGACAGACACAAACAAATAGATAAACGTATGGACAGATGTAAATAGATGGATGTAGATCGATAGAGACATGTCAAAAAGCAGAGAGATGTCACACAGAAATTGCAGACTGTGCTAGCATAGTGCAGATAGACCTACAGAAGTCTATACATCTCTCCACGAGACTATAGCTCGCAGTATATCTACATTGTGCATTGCATGACCTATAGTGACAGTAGAACCATATTGGATATCCACATGAGTATTGAACACGTGGCCAATGCACTGACAGGCCTGCGATCATCCATCTAAATGCAGAACGTTACACATTCACATGCGTCTATCCTTGCTCGCATGCGCCTTCAGATATGTAGTCGCATATGGAGGACTATATTATATGTGTTCGCATGTACAGATCTGCGAGGAGGGGACGTACATTTCAACAAGAAGTTCGTGCGGAGTCTGAAATTTTTCGACTTTGCATGCGCTCTCAAAGAGATTCATCAATTGGCGTTTGTTCATTGCCTGCTTGGCGACCAGAGAGCATGCCTGCGATATACACGCACCCAGAGACACAGTCACAAGTGTTTTTGTCTCTGCCCTGCACGCACCCCTATCTCTACAAATATATATATATATATATATATATATATATATATATATATATATATATATATATATATATATATATATATATATATGTAATTGTATATATATATATATATGTTATATATTATATATATGTATATATCTTTGTAATTTTCAATAGTGTTTGTGCACATGTAGGAGTGCTTCTAGACAGCATACACAGGTGTACATATATATATATATATATATATATATATATATATATATATATATACATACATACAAATATGCGTATACACATGAATATGCATATGTATATACATATGCACATATATACAGATATACGTATACATCTATATTCATCTATATTTAGATATGTTGCGATGTTGGTCCACCAGGCATGCATGCATAAGCTAACGTGATTCTGTTTACATGCACAGGCATGCACCGGCATGCAAACATCTTTTTCTTGAGGTTTCTGCAAGTCAATCTACGACGCGTTGATAAAGGATCTGCGTGTCTACACGGCGAGAAGACGCGCCGGCGTGTCTAGTTGTTCCCGCGGTGTCTACTGACAGAGATCCATCGGCTTCGGTAAAAGGTCTTCCAGCGACAGCAGCGGCATGGATTCAAAAAAGGCAGCAGCGAGAGGAGCAGCAGCAGCAGCACCCAAGCGTTCAACGGCGTGGAAAACAGCAGCAGCAGTAGCAGCAAAATATGCACGAATGGGAGCAGACAAAGAGACGGCAGCGCAACAGCCTAGCACAGCAGCACGAATAGCAGCAGCAGTAGACGCGGCAGCACGCACCTTATCAAGGCCTGCAATGTAGCTTTCAATGGAACGCATGAAGATGCGCCGGCTGCAGCAGCAGATTCATACCCGCGACACCACCTTGGCAGCAGCAATTCATTTACCTGCTGCTGCTGCTGCTGCATGTCACATACAAATACTGCGGGAGCAAACGACACGCGAGAACCCCACAGATTTTGCTTCCTTCGCACAGCAGCAGCGCCCCTGCCGCCTGATCCTTCAAGCACGCGATGATATCACCAGTGCCACGCATTGAACATCCCCGCGGAGACAGGCAGCAAACACATGTCTATAAATACATACAAATATATGCACGAGTATCTGTATAGGGGAAAATCTGTCTACATACATATACGCCTTCTGTGTACGCAGATGTTGACGTTCACAGGTTCGTAGTATATTCTCCGTTCAGGCAGACCTTCGACTGCACAATGCGCACTCAGGTATCCAGTGATCACACATGTAGAGTGCGCTATGCAACCTCTATACGATCGATAAGAGGAAAGAAAGATGCACCACCGCAGAGCATTTGAGTGTGTACAGATACTTCCTAAGGTTGTACATTCACACGCATATATGTATATATATATACCGATATACACACATGTACATATACATATATATACATGCACAAAGACGCGTATACATATATATATATATATATATATATATATATATATATATATATATATATATATACAGCTACATATATGTGAAGAGCTGTATGGCATCGAGGCGATAACAACATTGGAATCGAACATCCCCCCTCTACAAAGGAAAGGCGTCTCTCGTACCGCTACAAAAAACATTCGTGCGTCCACGGCTTCTCCCTCCATCCCTGCACATACAAAATATATCTCTATATCGAGAGAGAGAGATATATGACAACCATATATATATATATATATATATATATATATATAGATATATATGTATAGATATAGATAGATAGATAGATAAGCGGGGAGAGCCACCTGTGCGTCCATTATAGTGAAAATAAGAAAGGACGCCAGATGAGGAAATGAAAGAGAAAAGGAATGTAGAAGAGAGAAGAGGCGACGCGACAGGGGGGCGTACTCGTCGGAGGTGATGGCTGCCTTTGGCTTCTCGGCCACGGTCTGGAGCTTGTCGGCGTTGTGGTTCATGAACTCGATGGTCTCTTGCACCGTCTGCATACAGAAGAAGGAAGAATAGAAGAAGGAAGAAGAAAAGAAGGGAATAGAGTACAGGAACGGGAAGGGACAGAGAAATACGAAGAGAACGCAAGGGAAGTCAGACTGCCTGGGGACGAAGCGACGGAAGTAAATGTGTCTCTCCACAAGTCTCTCAGCATACGCTGTAAGAGCAGTTACGGAGCATACGCACACAGGGAGACAGTCGAAGAACGATATACGAGAGGGAAAAGTCAGGAAAAGAAAGATAAAAGGAAGAGTGAACGAAAGAAGAACAAGAAAAGGCGAAAGGGAGAAATGCAAGCACACATAACAGGCGCCTCAGGAAGAGGAGGAGAAGCACTACTCCCCGCGGTGTTTTGTACGGTGTTAAGCAGCAGCAATGCTGATGCAGAGAGAAGTGGAATGAAGCACAGACAGAACGAAAGAGACGAGAGAAAGCAAGTGCCACAAGCTTCATCGATGTCAATGTGATCAGGTGTTTCTCATATATATATATATATATATATATATATATATATATATAATTTATACAAGATGTAAGCTAATATCTCTCGTATATATATGTATATATATGTATATATGTGGGTGTGTTCACCCACTCTTTCGTACACGTCAATATAAAACATATCTTCCAATAGTCTCTCTTCTTCCTCGTCCCTATACATACATACGCACACGGAGTTTCTGCTAAGACACATATATTCATAAATAAAGACGAGAGAGAGATAGATATAAATAGGTAGATACAGGTAAATAGATGCAAATAAATATATATATATTTATACGTATGTATATTTGTATAAATATATGTAGATGCAGACAGATGCGCACACGCACACGATCGAAGCAATACCTTTTTGATACGTATATATATATTTCTTCTTCATATACATAACTACGTAGGCACAGGGGGACAGATACTCACGTCCAGAACTCCACGGCATGGGCATGAGCGGAGGACATTGTACGGTGTTTCAGGCTGTATTCAAGTGAGGAAGAAAGCATACCACACTATAGGAGAAAGAAGCTTCCCTAACATATCTTCTACAGCTGTTCATGTGTACCTCCAGTAAACTGTCCGTCGCACACACATGCTCGAGCTACATATATATATATATATATATATATATATTATGCAACAGTGCATGCGTGTCTCTCCTCCGTATAATATGTATATGAATATGCAGTTGCGCATCCAGTGCTGCTACCGGTGATGTTGCAGCAGCGTCTGCCTCGTCAGTCTGTTGTCTTCCAACACATAGAATTCCCTCCCCCCTCTCAGTGCCATCCCGTAGAGCTACGTAGACCCACAGATATACATATATTTGGTAGTATATATATATATATATATATACTGAACGGGACACGAAAGAGAGAGGAAAACTAAAAGAAAATGTGGGAAAAGATCATCCTATATAAGCTGCTAAAGCTGCAGTGATGTGTGCTGCTGGTGCTGAAGTCCCTCTCTTAAGATCTGGGTTAAGGACCTTCTACTGGTCTTTTCACGTACGCCACTGCTATTGACTGCGTGTGTTCTCGCTGCTGCGCGTGTGGGGCGGTGGTGCTGCTGGAGCGCGCGCGTTTTCATTTCCTTTTGCGAATTTAAATGTTGCATTCAAACGATTGTCCACAGAGGGACTGCTGCGGCCGCTGGGGCTGCCCTGGTTTCTGCTGTCTCCTGCTGCTGTTGCTGCAGTCTATTTTGTTGCCGCCTGCGGTTTGTCCTGAGGCTCTTCTCGACGTCGTTGCTGCTGGCGATGCTGCTCTTGTGCTGCTGCTCTTGTGCTGCTGCTCTTGTGCTGCTGCTCTTGTGCTGCTGCTGTTCTTCTGTGTATTCAATTGTCACTGCGCAACACCCCGATGCCACTCTGCCGCGTCTCAGTGCGGCTGCTGCTGCTGCTGCTGATTTCGACGTTGTTCTTTTTATCATTGTGACTTCCTCGCCTCCTGCTGGTCGCTGCAGCTGCTGCACTGTCTTCCACCTTTGCCTCTGTAACGAGCGTCTCTCGCCCTTCTCTGCACTTCGCTGCTTCATATTTCTTCTGCCATCTTGCTGCTGCTGCTCCTGCATCTCCCCTACCGCTAGCTGCTGGTGCTGCAATCTGCGTCTTCTTGTTGAGGTTGGGCGCACTCTTTCTTTCTGGCGTCTTCTACTGCATGCTTACCCGTTCCTTGATGAAGACATCGGAAACAGCCTTTCGTACAGTTCGTTCCTTGAGCTCGCAGAGTTTCGTGCGGCACTTGAGAAGCCAGTCGACGTTGGCAGCAGCTTTTCTCTTCCAGCGTGGTGGAGGGCTGCCTCCTGCGTCTCTTCCTTGTCTCCCACGATGGTGTTCTGCTGCTGCTTTCGCTTCTTCGCCGTGCTGCTGCTGCTGGTGCGTCTCATCTTCTTGTCTGCTGCGTTTTTTCAGCTGCAGTCCTGCTGCTGATGCTGCTGCTCCAGCTTCGGCGGCTAAAGTACTTCTATCCCCGGCGTCTGAGGCTCCTTCGCCTCTTCCGGCGCCACAATGCGGTTCTCGCCCTGTCCCCCTGTTATCGCCACTGGAGCCCATGGAGCCCACCCCTCCACTGCTGCAGCTGCTGCCTCTTAGTCCTGCTGGCGCCTCGCTGTCCTCGCTCTCCGATGAGGATGATGAAGTTGACGACGCTCCGCGCCCTGCGCCTAGGCCGCGACCGCGACCCGCCGCCAGCAACACGCCGCGACCGCGACCTGCTCCGGCAGGTAACACGCCGCGACCGCTGCCCGAGAAGACATGATAAAACACTGCATGCACAGGGCTGGGGAGACACCGAGACAGCGTAAAGGCGAGTCTCCATGCAGCAGCAGGGCACTTCGAATACACGAAGACACAAAGGTCAATCGACAGCCCACAGACAATTCAAATAGAAGAGATGAACGTGTTCTCTGCCTAGAGCCAACCTGTGCTATCAATGTATGTCAATACGTAAGAACTCTGCCTTTCAGTGATGTTCTCCCTTCTATCATGCGTATACATCTACACAGAAGCACACAAAAAGAAACGCAAGAGACGAAGATGTTTCCCGAACACGTGTCTCACATCATTTTATCTCCCTACAGACATATATATATATATATATATATATATATATATATACATGTGTGTATATATATTTTTATCTTTATGATTATGTATATCGCTCGAGAAATCCAACTGCAGTAGCAAGAAGGTGGCAGAGAAGACGCAAAGGAAAGCGTATTTACCGGCCCATCGAGGGAGAGCCTGGCTCAGACCCTCGGAGATCTCCTGCTATTAATCTCGCGTGTTCATCTGTGCTGTCGCGCCGTTGCGACGCTGCTGAAAGCTCTGCTGCTGCGAAGGAAGACGAAGAAGAGTCCACAGTAGCAGGAAGAGAAAAAGAGGGAGTGATAGTTGAAGAAGTAGGGGCAACCATGCCGTCCTTAGCCGCAGAGGCGCATGCAGAACTGCGCTCAGCAGCCATCAAGCCTGGGGAGACGATGTGATATGCTGCTGCTGCTGCTGCTGCATTGGACTCTGCGCGTCCTCCTTCCCCAGCAGAATTGCTACGAGCAGCAGGAGACGCAGGCGAAGGAGGAGGTAGTCGGACGAAAATGTTTTTGAAGAATCTGTTAGCCGTTTCCAGGCGATCCGTCATCTTCTGCATGTATGTCATGCAGCAGACACAACAACGCAATCAACGCGCAACTGCAGTAGTAACACCAGTAGAAATGATAGTAGTAGAGTAGACTAGCCGAGGAAGTGTAACACGAATAAAAGAGTAGTCATACGTCAGCAGTAATAGTCGTTTAATCATACTCGTACGGTAAGAGTATAGTAAGCGATGTAGTAGTAGTATTTCTCTTGTAGTCGTAGTCACGTAATTCTGTATCAGCAATTGGTGTTGTTGTTATAGGATCAACCAATATAATAGTATTAGAGGATTATAGTAGCCGTAGTGGTACATACTAGTCGTTACAGTAATAGTAGTAGTAGGAGTAATTGTAGGAGTGGTAGTAGTAATTGTAGGAGTAATACTAGTATAGTAGTTGTTGTAGTAGTACTGGTAGTAGTAATAGGAGTAATAGTAGTAGTAGTAATAGTAGGAATAATAGTAGTAGTAGTAGTAGTAATAATAGTTGTAGTAGTACTGGTAGTAGTAATTGTTGGAGTAATAGTAGTAATAGTAGTAGTAGTAGTACTGGTAGTAGTAATAGTAAGAGTAATAGTAGTAGTAGTAGTAGTAATACTAGTAGTAGTACTAGTAGTAGTAGTACTGGTAGTAGTAATTGTAGGAGTAATAGTAGTAGTAGTAAAAGTAGTAGTAGTAGTAGTACTGGTTGTAGTAATAGTGGGAGTAATAATAGTAGTAGTAGTAGTAATAGTAGAAGTAATAGTAGTAGTACCGCTAGTAGTAATAGGAGTAGTAGTAATAGTAGTAATGCCTGCAGTAAGTCGTGATAATAGTGGTAGGAATAATTCAAAACCTCTTCTCCCATACCCGTTGGTGCAGGGTGATGACGCACAACACATCATGTCTGCGGGTGGATGATTCTCTACGAATAATACATAGCGCTCTCACAGCTGCTGCATGCAGAGAGAAAGATATAGACTTCTACGGCAGCAGATGAAACCTGGGTGCGTGCAGATGCCTGGAAAGAGAGGCCGTAGACGCCTATGAAGCGTGTCGCCTATGAAGCGTGTCGCCTATGAAAATGTTGCCTACCTTTTTATATGTATCTCTACAGAGACACATACACGGATTATGTCTCCTACTATATCATGAGCAGCTATGACCCCAGAAAACCCCTACATCACACTTCTAAACGCATGCCGCGGCGAGATGAAACATCATCTGCACTACGGAGAATCATAATTTACGTGGCGGAAATACACGAAGAAATAATTTAACGACCTTGTAATACATATCTATGAATATATTATATATACCGACATGATATTAACAGGCATAGCTTCCCTGGGCTCTTCTCGGGGAAGTGCTGCAAGAGAGAAAGCGGCGTGTGTATTTCCGTTCGCTTCTTCCACCTCGCACACGCACTCCACACCTACGTCTCTCTCTCTCTCCTCTTTTCTTGATTTCACGTCCCTATGTTTCACTCTTATGCGTATATATATATATATATATAGATATATATATAGATATATGTATAGATATATGTGAGAACCACACGTCTCGGGGTGCGTATACATATACATATATAATATATATATATTATATATATATATATGAATCACACGTCTCATCCACGTGGCAGATAAACAAAAGGTATGCTTCATCAGTCTGTGGACTGGTGTGTGGCTGGAGAAAATTTAAGAGACGCCTATAAGAACACAACTGAATCAAACCACCGCCGCCTCGGATAGATAAGCACAAGGGTACACACATTCACTGGGGCAACTGATATTAGAAGGAGGTATGACTTCACTTGTCTGCGCATGCATGCACAGATATAACTTACTATATATCTATATCTATACGATAACGAATGATCAACAGAAAATGATCTTCTTTCTGCGTCTTCTATAGAGAAGAGACGTCTGTCTATTGAAAAAACATGAACATGAAGCGCTCTGTAGTCCTTCTTCCAGCAGATTTTTTTTCATATACAGCATGTACTCATAATATATATATATATAGACAGTGGCTAGACTCATAGCTACATCTACTACTCATAAGTAAATATGTATATTATATATATTATATGTATATATATATATATAGAGAGAGAGAGAGAAAGAGAGATAGAAGTCACGTAGAGAGTAACAGTGGCATGCTGGAGAAAACACCACTATATCTACACGTGAGCAGGAGACTTGCAGAGGGCTGTCCCACTCCAACGCATAAGAGGGGGCTTCGCGTCATTGTACAAACTGCTGTCCCCACTTCTTCGTACTCTCTGAGATGCATGACCTGGTCTGGCCTCGGTTAGGCGCTCCTTAGCCACGTGTACATCTCGTCTCTCTCTTCTGTACATAGGTGTCTAAGTATATAACAAGGCTGCAGATAGGTGTTCCACATATACATATATATATATATATATATATATATACATATATAATATATATGGAGAGAGAGAGAGAGAGAGAGAGCAGCGTTGGGGGTATCATGCGGAATGAGACGCAGAGGGATTTTATAAGAAGGGTAGCGCCTGCAGAAGCGTGTGTAGAGATAGTAATTTTAGGATAGAGACAAGATATAAGGAACGTACCTCGATAAGCTGGGTAAGACACTTGCGAGACTGCCTGATAGAACGTTCGTCGCCCCACAGAGGCTTCAACGTCGAGAAGTCTAGGCTGTCCTGCGTATCACCAGCAACACCACAAAAAAATCTATACAGCTATTAGAGACACGCGCAGGGGTATTAGAGAGCTTTGTATGGTAAAGATGTATTTGAGTAGGCAGACATATATATACGCAGAGAAAGATAGCTGCTTTCCTTGAGGCTCGGTGTAGCTCTCTCTCCCATTCACAGCCATCTCCCACGCTGTCCTCCAGGTGCTGCTCCCTGTGCTCAACATTCTCTGATATGCATTGAAGGCGCATAGAGAAATGTATTTAGTCAGGATATGGAGGTCTGCCTGTTTCCTTCGTCTCTGCAGGGCAGCAACCTGCAGCACCGCAGGCTTGTCTTTGAGGTTCAGCTGTGCATGCATCGCTGTAGACGCGTATATGAAGCGTGTGAAGGGTGGAGCAGCTGATATTCACTTGCAAATACTTCTGACAACTATTTTTTCCTCTGTTCTCTACCAAGCCCAGCAAAAAGGACCTTTCCTTCTATATCTCCCCTGAAGAAATCAGAAACGTAGAGACCGAGTGCAACATGCAGGGAGGCACCTGCAAACAGATGTCCACCTACCCACACACTATGCGAAATGGCGAAGAAGGCAGTGTAGTTGTTTGAACTTACTAAGTCGACGACAAGGCCATTGCATGCATCGAGGAGCATGCGACAGCGCTTCATCTTGACCCTCAAGGGACTGCGCGTCTCTCCTTCAAAGCCACAGCACCAGCCTCAGCTACCTTCTCCAGAGTCACGGAGTACTGGTTGGTGCTGCAGCAGGGCATTCTCTTGCTGAGTTGTTGCTGTTCCTCGATCCAACAGACGCTTGCGCAGTTTTCTTCACTTCATCAGCCTCCTGCAATAGCGTCTGCTGCCCCTGCTTCTTCGTGCTGCTGAGCCCTCTGCTCTTCCTTCTTCTCCAGGGGGTGGGTCGCGCTAAATGACTTCTGCATGTGCTGCAGCTGCTGCCGACTCAACGCCTCCAGTTCTGCCGCGTCAGCGCACGCCTGCAGCACCGACTCCATAAAAATGCCCACTACTATAAGCGTCCTCACCACTGCGTTCTCTATCGCCTCTCATCTATATACATGCATACGTATCCTGAGACCGAAGAATATATATGTATATAGAGAAAAACAGCTGTCACTACCTGGATATATATATATATATATATAATATGTTGGAGAAGATTCTTGCGGTGACGAGCCTTCGACATATACATGTCCAGGAATAGGAGTACAGATAAAAAATGTATAAAACACAGTCAAAATCCCCCTTCCTCCCTTCCTGTGTATTCTCTAACTACAAAATCAACACATACCCAAGGATTTCTACGTGGTAACCCTACAAACATGTGCACCTTCTCCGCAGTAGCTGCGAAGAACAGACGTTGGGACTGCGCAGCAATCTGCCGGCTTCTAAAGAGCACAACGCGCTTATCTTCAATCACGCCTATACATCCAGATGTATTACACACGTGTATGATGTATATATATTCATATACATGTAATATACGTATGTATCATACTTATGCGTGTGTCTACGTACATATTTTTTTTTATATATGTATGTATATGTATATAAATGTATTATATGTATATATATTTGGATGTGTATATACGTATATGTATATGTCTATGTATATATATATACGTACATTATAGAGTTGTGATGTGTGTATACCTATATACATGTGTCTATGTATATATATGTATATGCGTGTACATGTATGCGTATATATGGTACATATACGTATATGTATATATGTATAAAGCATGTAAAAGTATGCGTATATGTATATTATAATATAATATATATATATATATATACACATATATGTATACAGATGTGTATATGTATATATATATATATATATATATATATATATATATATATTGTATATATGTGGGTATATGGTGACGCGAGTGCGGCGGATGTTTCACTACGTGCATGCCGTGCATGCATCTTCATACACACGCAGTTGCGTACGCAGTGTCTCCAGCACTTTGGCTGTAGGCAGCGGTACTTCTTCATAGTCGCAGCTGCATCCCCTGGCGGGCTGTCCACATGTAGACATGCTTCCAGAGAGAAGTTCAGAGAATGAAATACGGAAGGGAAG
>CATKUM010000333.1:0-50425 GCA_949786405.1 Onychomys arenicola
CCAACCATTAGCTTGGAGTTGGGTCGCCGCTGGAGAAGCTGACACGTCGAGAGCACACGAAAGAGGAAGCAACCCTGTACTGCGGTTGCCAGCTACGCATGGTCCTGAGGTCGGGACTAATACTGGGAACCGCTGCAGAAGTACGACAAGCAACTGTCAGCAGCAGGAGTACGGTGGTTTTCACGGGAACCACTTCTGCATTGGACAGTCGCTCGTTTGGTGCAGAGACACATATTTTGGGCCTGTCTGCCAGAGGCGCTTAAAGAGATTAGAAAAACGAACTGTGTCTGGGTGCTCACACCGCATCTCTCGCTGGCCTTTGAAGTAAACTGTAGCTGCCCTTTACTAGCACATGGCGCCAGTAAAAATTATGGGGTACACAGGAACTGCCAGCGTGCACTGCCTTATACATGATATTGATCCTGATGTCGATTCTGAAAGCATGTTCATTTCCGTTCACTAATGTACAAGGTGTGTACTATTATTTTGGCAAGGTGTGAGCGGGGATTGGGAATTGGGAAACAAATGACGATAACCCGCGTTCGTACAAACAAGAGTGCAACTACGACCGTCCATACGGTTGGACGTGGTCAATTGTTTTGTACACATTTCTCTATAGCATGAAAGTGCAGGGCGTGTTTGCGGGGCAACGGGAGTTGGTTTGGGTGTGCATCTCGTTCCTATCAAACGCGAAGTTACTAACGAAACAAAAGACAGAGGATATGCAAGAAGGATTGTAAGTTCATATTGCGTGTGTCACCAGAGGAGACCTCAAATCAACATGCGTGGCACCGTAGAGGTTCTCTCAGGCCTTTACCTCTTGTCGAAGTGGAGACAGGCCAACGACATAACGCTGCTTGACAGTGTGAAGGTTGGGGATTGCTGTCGCCGGACCTCAGGAGCACAGTGGTCATCTGAGAGCCTAGAGACTTCAGGGCACCCCCACGCTATAGCCTTGCATCGCAGCATCCTTTGATATGTAGTTTCGTTTCATGACTGACACGAGGACGTGAGTCAGCGCAGTCTTTGCCCACTTTAATTCCTTGAAAGGATGTAAGTCATCGTGTAGGCCTCCTTGAAAAAACAGGAATGTGTAGCCTCCACATCATCCTTTGATGTGGAAAAACCCAGCTATTAGACACGAGACGCTACACATAACCCACGTAAATAGTGTTCAAGTATAGCGATGCTTGTGGCTGCGCGAGTACGAGCAAGCCTGTACATCGTGTACTCGCCAGGTGAGGGAGTAAGCTACCGTACACGCGGCATCATGGTGCACGTACGTCGCACACTGGTGGACCCACGAGGTGAAGAGTAGAGGGTCAGTTCGCATACTAGCAAGGCTATCGCTTGACACTAAACTCGCGCCGCGGTACACCGCCCAGGATCAATCTACTGGCAGCGCAGAAGAACAGTAGCACATGTAGACGCTTAGAAGAGACAGGGTGTGAGGCCACAGTTGAGATTTTCCTTCCAATTGCAAAGTCGGCACTTAACGATATGCCGTGCCTGTGGGCTGTCAGTGCAGTGACATGTTGCAAGCCACGGTGTGCTTTATTGATGAGGGTATGGAAGAGGTACGTCTTCGTCGCCCTTCGACTGCATTTCCCTCGTTCAACCGTTGAGCTTTGGTATTCCATTTTTACCATGTGAAAGCTCGCTTCCGCCTTTCGCTTCCTCGGTCATACGCACGAATCCGTGCTGTGTTTCACACGTGATATCTATTGACGGGGGAACTTGCACGCATGTCCAACGCAGTTCGAAGCCTCAGCGGATTAAACATGGAGGACAGCTGACACCGATATTTCTTCTGGAGTCCTACAATTGCCTGCCTAGAAATCATTGAAAAGATATGTTCCTGCTTAGTTAAGGTAGCAGGTTTGGGGCTGTCGAAAGTGCAGAATGACGAGTTCCAGTCTCACAGTATAGGGTGAAGGGCTGCCCAAATGAGAGTAACCTGGTTCGTCCCTGTCAGTTGTCATATGCGTGAGTTGAACATTCATCCATCCACGCTGTAGTGTACGCACGTCTAGTTCGAAACTGCATTGTAAAAGCCTTGAGAAGTCCATCTGGTCGTCGATACTACATAAAGAAACATAGTAACTCGTCGAATAGTACCCGTGCATACACGTCCTCTTTTTGAAACAATAAATCACAGTATTACTACTATCGTTAATCTTATTAGTATAATACTCACTTCTGTTGAGCATGCTTTACTCATTGAAGGTGTCGCCTTCCGCTTGTTTCTCGATCGATCGCGGGGGCGGTATGTTGTCCTTTTCGTGAAGGTGCGCTGGGGCGCAACGCTGTGACTGTGGCGGAAAGCGGGTCTGCGTCAATTACCACTTCATCCTGCTCAACCCCGCTAGGGATTTGCTGGCAACGAGCTGTAAATCCGTGGAGAAAGGAATCCTTGTGACGCGACTGTGGAAGAGATGGAAAAGTCCTTCCAAACTTGTACACCGATGGTGTTCCCCATCGTCTGTTCGCATACGACCCTCGTCGACTGCGGTCAAGGTCCCAACCATTAGCTTGGAGTTGGGTCGCCGCTGGAAGAAGCTGGACACGTCGAGAGCACACGAAAGAGGAAGCCAACCCTGTACTGCGGTTGCCAGCTACGCAATGGTCCTGAGGTCGGACTAATACTGGGAACCGCTGCAGAAGTACGACAAGCAACTGTCAGCAGCAGGAGTACGGTGGTTTTCACGGGAACCACTTCTGCATTGGACAGTCGCTCGTTTGGTGCAGAGACACATATTTTGGGCCCTGTCTGCCAGAGGCGCTTAAAGAATTAGAAAACGAACTGTGTCTGGGGTGCTCACACCGCATCTCTCGCTGGCCTTTGAAGTAAACTGTAGCTGCCCTTTACTAGCACATGGCGCCAGTAAAATTATGGGGTACACAGGAACTGCCAGCGTGCACTGCCTTATACATGATATTGATCCTGATGTCGATTCTGAAAGCATGTCATTTCCGTTCACTAATGTACAAGGTGTGTACTATTATTTTGGCAAGGTGTGAGCGGGGATTGGGAATTGGGAAACAAATGACGATAACCCGCGTTCGTACAAACAGAGTGCAACTACGACCGTCCATACGGTTGGACGTGGTCAATTGTTTTGTACACAAATCTCTATAGCATGAAAGTGCAGGGCGTGTTTGCGGGCAACGGGAGTTGGTTTGGGTGTGCATCTCGTTCCTATCAAACGCGAAGTTACTAACGAAAACAAAAGACAGAGGATATGCAAGAAGGATTGTAAGTTCATATTGCGTGTGTCACCAGAGGAGACCTCAAATCAACATGCGTGGCACCGTAGAGGTTCTCTCAGGCTTTTACCTCTTGTCGAAGTGGAGACAGGCCAACGACATAACGCTGCTTGACAGTGTGAAGGTTGGGGATGCTGTCGCCGGACCTCAGGGAGCACAGTGGTCATCTGAGAGCCTAGAGACTTCAGGACACCCCCACGCTATAGCCTGGCATCGCAACATCCTTGATATGTAGTTTAGTTTCATGTACTGACACAAGGACGTGAGTCAGCGCAGTCTTTGCCACTTTCATTCCTTGAAAGGATGGAAGTCATCGTGTAGCCTCCTTGAAAAAAACAGGAAGTGTGTAGCCTTCACATCATCATTTGATGTGGAAAAACCCAGCTATTACACACGAGACGCTATACATAACCTACGTAAATAGTGTTCACGTATAGCGATGCTTGTGCTGCGCGAGTAAGAGCAAGCCTGTACTCTCTGTACTCGCGAGGTGAGGGAATAAGCTACCGTACACGTGGCATCATGGTGCACGTACGTCGCACACTGGTGTACCCACGAGGGTGAAGAGTAGAGGGTCAGTTCTCATACTAGCAAGGCTATCGCTTGACACTAAAGACGCGCCGCGGTACACGCCCAGGATCAATCGACTGCAGCGCAGAAGAACAGTAGCACATGTAGACGCTTAGAAGAGACAGGGTGTGTGAGCCAACAGTTGAGATTTTCCTTCCAATTGAAAAGCCGGCACTTAACGATATGCCGTGCCTGTGGGCTGTCAGTGCAGTGACATGTTGCATGCCACGGTGTGCTTTATTGATGAGGGTATGGAAGAGGTACGTCTTCGTCGCCCTTCGACTGTATCTCCCTCGTTCACCGCCGTGTTTCGGTATTCCATTTTAATCATGTGAAAGCTCCCTTCGCCTTTCGCTTCCTCGTTCATACGCACGCATATGTGCTGTTTCACACGTGATATCTATTGACGGGGGAACTTGCACGCATGTCAACGCAGTTCGAAGCCCAGCGGATTAAACATGGAGGACAGCTGACACCGAGATTTCTTTTGTAATCCTAAAACTGCCTCTGCCTAGAAATCATTGAAAAGATATGTTCCTGCTTAGTTAAGCTAGCAGGTTTGGGGCTGTCGAAAGTGCAGAATGACGAGTTCCATTCTCACAATATAGGGTGAAGGGCTGCCCAAATGAGAGTAACCTGGTCGTCTCGTCAGTTGTCATATACGTGAATTGAACATTCAACCATCCACGCTGTAGTGTACGCACGTCTAGTTCGAAACTGCATTGTAACAGCCTTGAAGTCCATTTGGCGGTGGATACTGCATAAAGTAACTCGTCGAATAGTACCCGTGCATACCCTTCCTCTTATTTGAAACAATAAATCACAGTATTACTACTATCGTTAATCTTATTAGTATAATACTCACTTCTGTTGAGCATGCTTTACTCATTGAAGGTGGTCGCCTTCGCTTGTTTCTCGATCGATCGCGGGGGCGTATGTTGTCCTTTTCGTGAAGGTGCGCTGGGGCGCAACGCTGTGACTGTGGCGAAGCGGGGTCTGCGTCAATTTACCACTTCATCCTGCTCAACCCGCTAGGGATTTGCTGGCAACGAGCTGTAAATCCGTGGAGAAAGGAATCCTTGTGACGCGACTGTGGAAGAGATGGAAAAGTCCTTCCCAAACTTGTACACCGATGGTGTTCCCCATCGTCTGTTCGCATACGACCTCGTCGACTGCGGTCAAGGTCCCAACCATTAGCTTGGAGTTGGGGTCGCCGCTGGAAGAAGCTGGACACGTCGAGAGCACACGAAAGAGGAAGCCAACCCTGTACTGCGGTTGCCAGCTACGCAATGGTCCCTGAGGTCGGACTAATACTGGGAACCGCTGCAGAAGTACGACAAGCAACTGTCAGCAGCAGGAGTACGGTGGTTTTCACGGGAAACCACTTCTGCATTGGACAGTCGCTCGTTTGGTGCAGACACAACATATTTTGGGCCTGTCTGCCAGAGGCGCTTAAAGAATTAGAAAAACGAACTGTGTCTGGGGTGCTCACACCGCATCTCTCGCTGGCCTTTGAAGTAAACTGTAGCTGCCCTTTACTAGCACATGGCGCCAGTAAAAATTATGGGGTACACAGGAACTGCCAGCGTGCACTGCCTTATACATGATATTGATCCTGATGTCGATTCTGAAAGCATGTTCATTTCCGTTCACTAATGTACAAGGTGTGTACTATTATTTTGGCAAGGTGTGAGCGGGGATTGGGAATTGGGAACCAAATGACGATAACCCGCGTTCGTACAAACAAGAGTGCAACTACGACCGTCCATACGGTGGACGTGGTCATTGTTTTGTACACATTTCTCTATAGCATGAAAGTTGCAGGGCGTGTTTGCGGGCAACGGGAGTTGGTTTGGGTGTGCATCTCGTTCCTATCAAACGCGAAGTTACTAACGAAACAAAAGACAGAGGATATGCAAGAAGGATTGTAAGTCATATTGCGTGGTGTCACCAGAGGAGACCTCAAATCAACATGCGTGGCACCGTAGAGGTTCTCTCAGCCTTTACCTCTTGTCGAAGTGGAGACAGGCCAACGACATAACGCTGCTTGACAGTGTGAAGGTTGGGGATGCTGTCGCCGGACCTCAGGAGCACAGTGGTCATCTGAGAGCCTAGAGACTTCAGGACACCCCCACGCTATAGCCTGGCATCGCAACATCCTTGATATGTAGTTTAGTTTCATGTACTGACACAAGGACGTGAGTCAGCGCAGTCTTTGCCCACTTTCATTCCTTGAAAGGATGGAGTCATCGTGTAGCCTCCTTGAAAAAACAGGAAGTGTGTAGCCTTGCACATCATCATTTGATGTGGAAAAACCCAGCTATTACACACGAGACGCTATACATAACCTACGTAAATAGTGTTCAAGTATAGCGATGCTTGTGCTGCGCGAGTAAGAGCAAGCCTGTACATCTCTGTACTCGCGAGGTGAGGGAATAAGCTACCGTACACGTGGCATCATGGTGCACGTACGTCGCACACTGGTGTACCCACGAGGTGAAGAGTAGAGGGTCAGTTCTCATACTAGCAAGGCTATCGCTTGACACTAAAGACGCGCCGCGGTACACCGCCCAGGATCAATCGACTGCAGCGCAGAAGAACAGTAGCACATGTAGACGCTTAGAAGAGACAGGGTGTGAGGCCAACAGTTGAGATTTTCCTTCCAATTGAAAAGCCGGCACTTAACGATATGCCGTGCCTGTGGGCTGTCAGTGCAGTGACATGTTGCAAGCCACGGTGTGCTTTATTGATGAGGGTATGGAAGAGGTACGTCTTCGTCGCCCTTCGACTGTATCTCCCTCGTTCACCGCCGTGTTTCGGTATTCATTTTAATCATGTGAAAGCTCCCTTCCGCCTTTCGCTTCCTCGTTCATACGCACGCATATGTGCTGTTTCACACGTGATATCTATTGACGGGGGAACTTGCACGCATGTCAACGCAGTTCGAAGCCCCAGCGGATTAAACATGGAGGACAGCTGACACCGAGATTTCTTTTGTAATCCTAAAACTGCCTCTGCCTAGAAATCATTGAAAAGATATGTTCCTGCTTAGTTAAGCTAGCAGGTTTGGGGCTGTCGAAAGTGCAGAATGACGAGTTCCATTCTCACAATATAGGGTGAAGGGCTGCCCAAATGAGAGTAACCTGGTTCGTCTCGTCAGTTGTCATATACGTGAATTGAACATTCAACCATCCACGCTGTAGTGTACGCACGTCTAGTTCGAAACTGCATTGTAACAGCCTTGAAGTCCATTTGGCGGTGGATACTGCATAAAGTAACTCGGTCGAATAGTACCCGTGCATACCCTTCCTCTTATTTGAAACAATAAATCACAGTATTACTACTATCGTTAATCTTATTAGTATAATACTCACTTCTGTTGAGCATGCTTTACTCATTGAAGGTGGTCGCCTTCCGCTTGTTTCTCGATCGATCGCGGGGGCGTATGTTGTCCTTTCGTGAAGGTGCGCTGGGGCGCAACGCTGTGACTGTGGCGAAAGCGGGTCTGCGTCAATTTACCACTTCATCCTGCTCAACCCCGCTAGGGATTTGCTGGCAACGAGCTGTAAATCCGTGGAGAAAGGAATCCTTGTGACGCGACTGTGGAAGAGATGGAAAAGTCCTTCCAAACTTGTACACCGATGGTGTTCCCCATCGTCTGTTCGCATACGACCTCGTCGACTGCGGTCAAGGTCCCAACCATTAGCTTGGAGTTGGGTCGCCGCTGGAAGAAGCTGGACACGTCGAGAGCACACGAAAGAGGAAGCCAACCCTGTACTGCGGTTGCCAGCTACGCAATGGTCCCTGAGGTCGGACTAATACTGGGAACCGCTTGCAGAAGTACGACAAGCAACTGTCAGCAGCAGGAGTACGGTGGTTTTCACGGGGAACCACTTCTGCATTGGACAGTCGCTCGTTTGGTGCAGAGACACATATTTTGGGCCTGTCTGCCAGAGGCGCTTAAAGAATTAGAAAAACGAACTGTGTCTGGGGTGCTCACAACCGCATCTCTCGCTGGCCTTTGAAGTAAACTGTAGCTGCCCTTTACTAGCACATGGCGCCCAGTAAAAATTATGGGGTACACAGGAACTGCCAGCGTGCACTGCCTTATACATGATATTGATCCTGATGTCGATTCTGAAAGCATGTTCATTTCCGTTCACTAATGTACAAGGTGTGTACTATTATTTTGCAAGGTGTGAGCGGGATTGGGAATTGGGAAACAAATGACGATAACCCGCGTTCGTACAAACAAGAAGTGCAACTACGACCGTCCATACGGTTGGACGTGGTCAATTGTTTTGTACACATTTCTCTATAGCATGAAAGTGCAGGTGCAGGGGCGTGTTTGCGGGCAACGGGAGTTGGTTTGGGTGTGCATCTCGTTCTATCAAACGCGAAGTTACTAACGAAACAAAAGACAGAGGATATGCAAGAAGGATTGTAAGTTCATATTGCGTGTGTCACCAGAGGAGACCTCAAATCAACATGCGTGGCACCGTAGAGGTTCTCTCAGGCCTTTACCTCTTGTCGAAGTGGAGACAGGCCAACGACATAACGCTGCTTGACAGTGTGAAGGTTGGGGATGCTGTCGCCGGACCTCAGGAGCACAGTGGTCATCTGAGAGCCTAGAGACTTCAGGGCACCCCCACGCTATAGCCTTGCATCGCAGCATCCTTGATATGTAGTTTCGTTTCATGTACTGACACGAGGACGTGAGTCAGCGCAGTCTTTGCCCACTTCAATTCCTTGAAAGGATGTAAGTCATCGTGTAGCCTCCTTGAAAAAACAGAAGTGTGTAGCCTCCACATCATCCTTTGATGTGGAAAACCCAGCTATTAGGACACGAGACGCTACACATAACCCACGTAAATAGTGTTCAAGTATAGCGATGCTTGTGCTGCGCGAGTACGAGCAAGCCTGTACATCCGTGTACTCGCCAGGTGAGGGAGTAAGCTACCGTACACGCGGCATCATGGTGCACGTACGTCGCACACTGGTGGACCCACGAGGTGAAGAGTAGAGGGTCAGTTCGCATACTAGCAAGGCTATCGCTTGACACTAAACTCGCGCCGCGGTTACACCGCCCAGGATCAATCTACTGCAGCGCAGAAGAACAGTAGAACATGTAGACGCTTAGAAGAGACAGGGTGTGAGGCCACAGTTGAGATTTTCCTTCCAATTGCAAAGTCGGCACTTAACGATATGCCGTGCCTGTGGGCTGTCAGTGCAGTGACATGTTGCAAGCCACGGTGTGCTTTATTGATGAGGTATGGAAGAGGTACGTCTTCGTCGCCCTTCGACTGCATTTCCCTCGTTCACCGTTGAGCTTTGGTATTCCATTTTTACCATGTGAAAGCTCGCTTCCGCCTTCGCTTCCTCGGTCATACGCACGAATCCGTGCTGTGTTTCACACGTGATATCTATTGACAGGGGGAACTTGCACGCATGTCAACGCAGTTCGAAGCCTCAGCGGATTAAACATGGAGGACAGCTGACACCGATATTTCTTCTGGAGTCCTACAATTGGCTCTGCCTAGAAATCATTGAAAAGATATGTTCCTGCTTAGTTAAGGTAGCAGGTTTGGGGCTGTCGAAAGTGCAGAATGACGAGTTCCAGTCTCACAGTATAGGGTGAAGGGCTGCCCAAATGAGAGTAACCTGGTTCGTCCCGTCAGTTGTCATATGCGTGAGTTGAACATTCATCCATCCACGCTTGTAGTGTACGCACGTCTAGTTCGAAACTGCATTGTAAAAGCCTTGAAGTCCATCTGGTCGTCGATACTACATAAAGAAACATAGTAACTCGTCGAATAGTACCCGTGCATACACGTCCTCTTTTTTGAAACAATAAATCACAGTATTACTACTATCGTTAATCTTATTAGTATAATACTCACTTCTGTTGAGCATGCTTTACTCATTGAAGGTGGTCGCCTTCCGCTTGTTTCTCGATCGATCGCGGGGGCGTATGTTGTCCTTTTCGTGAAGGTGCGCTGGGCGCAACGCTGTGACTGTGGCGAAAGCGGGTCTGCGTCAATTTACCACTTCATCCTGCTCAACCCCGCTAGGGATTTGCTGGCAACGAGCTGTAAATCCGTGGAGAAAGGAATCCTTGTGACGCGACTGTGGAAGAGATGGAAAAGTCCTTCCAAACTTGTGCACCGATGGTGTTCCCCATCGTCTGTTCGCATACGACCTCGTCGACTGCGGTCAAGGTCCCAACCATTAGCTTGGAGTTGGGTCGCCGCTGGAAGAAGCTGGACACGTCGAGAGCACACGAAAGAGGAAGCCAACCCTGTACTGCGGTTGCCAGCTACGCAATGGTCCCTGAGGTCGGACTAATACTGGGAACCGCTGCAGAAGTACGACAAGCAACTGTCAGCAGCAGGAGTACGGTGGTTTTCACGGGAACCACTTCTGCATTGGACAGTCGCTCGTTTGGTGCAGAGACACATATTTTGGGCCTGTCTGCCAGAGGCGCTTAAAGAATTAGAAAAACGAACTGTGTCTGGGGTGCTCACACCGCATCTCTCGCTGGCCTTTGAAGTAAACTGTAGCTGCCCTTTACTAGCACATGGCGCCAGTAAAAATTATGGGGTACACAGGAACTGCCAGCGTGCACTGCCTTATACATGATATTGATCCTGATGTCGATTCTGAAAGCATGTTCATTTCCGTTCACTAATGTACAAGGTGTGTACTATTATTTTGGCAAGGTGTGAGCGGGGATTGGGAATTGGGAAACAAATGACGATAACCCGCGTTCGTACAAACAAGAGTGCAACTACGACCGTCCATACGGTTGGACGTGGTCAATTGTTTTGTACACAAATCTCTATAGCATGAAAGTGCAGGGCGTGTTTGCGGGCAACGGGAGTTGGTTTGGGTGTGCATCTCGTTCCTATCAAACGCGAAGTTACTAACGAAACAAAAGACAGAGGATATGCAAGAAGGATTGTAAGTTCATATTGCGTGTGTCACCAGAGGAGACCTCAAATCAACATGCGTGGCACCGTAGAGGTTCTCTCAGGCCTTTACCTCTTGTCGAAGTGGAGACAGGCCAACGACATAACGCTGCTTGACAGTGTGAAGGTTGGGGATGCTGTCGCCGGACCTCAGGAGCACAGTGGTCATCTGAGAGCCTAGAGACTTCAGGACACCCCCACGCTATAGCCTGGCATCGCAACATCCTTGATATGTAGTTTAGTTTCATGTACTGACACAAGGACGTGAGTCAGCGCAGTCTTTGCCCACTTTCATTCCTTGAAAGGATGGAAGTCATCGTGTAGCCTCCTTGAAAAAACAGGAAGTGTGTAGCCTTCACATCATCATTTGATGTGGAAAAACCCAGCTATTACACACGAGACGCTATACATAACCTACGTAAATAGTGTTCAAGTATAGCGATGCTTGTGCTGCGCGAGTAAGAGCAAGCCTGTACATCTCTGTACTCGCGAGGTGAGGGAATAAGCTACCGTACACGTGGCATCATGGTGCACGTACGTCGCACACTGGTGTACCCACGAGGTGAAGAGTAGAGGGTCAGTTCTCATACTAGCAAGGCTATCGCTTGACACTAAAGACGCGCCGCGGTACACCGCCCAGGATCAATCGACTGCAGCGCAGAAGAACAGTAGCACATGTAGACGCTTAGAAGAGACAGGGTGTGAGGCCAACAGTTGAGATTTTCCTTCCAATTGAAAAGCCGGCACTTAACGATATGCCGTGCCTGTGGGCTGTCAGTGCAGTGACATGTTGCAAGCCACGGTGTGCTTTATTGATGAGGGTATGGAAGAGGTACGTCTTCGTCGCCCTTCGACTGTATCTCCCTCGTTCACCGCCGTGTTTCGGTATTCCATTTTTACCATGTGAAAGCTCGCTTCCGCCTTTCGCTTCCTCGGTCATACGCACGAATCCGTGCTGTGTTTCACACGTGATATCTATTGACGGGGGAACTTGCACGCATGTCAACGCAGTTCGAAGCCTCAGCGGATTAAACATGGAGGACAGCTGACACCGATATTTCTTCTGGAGTCCTACAATTGGCTCTGCCTAGAAATCATTGAAAAGATATGTTCCTGCTTAGTTAAGGTAACAGGTTTGGGGCTGTCGAAAGTGCAGAATGACGAGTTCCAGTCTCACAGTATAGGGTGAAGGGCTGCCCAAATGAGAGTAACCTGGTTCGTCCCGTCAGTTGTCATATGCGTGAGTTGAACATTCATCCATCCACGCTGTAGTGTACGCACGTCTAGTTCGAAACTGCATTGTAAAAGCCTTGAAGTCCATCTGGTCGTCGATACTACATAAAGAAACATAGTAACTCGTCGAATAGTACCCGTGCATACACGTCCTCTTTTTTGAAACAATAAATCACAGTATTACTACTATCGTTAATCTTATTAGTATAATACTCACTTCTGTTGAGCATGCTTTACTCATTGAAGGTGGTCGCCTTCCGCTTGTTTCTCGATCGATCGCGGGGGCGTATGTTGTCCTTTTCGTGAAGGTGCGCTGGGGCGCAACGCTGTGACTGTGGCGAAAGCGGGTCTGCGTCAATTTACCACTTCATCCTGCTCAACCCCGCTAGGGATTTGCTGGCAACGAGCTGTAAATCCGTGGAGAAAGGAATCCTTGTGACGCGACTGTGGAAGAGATGGAAAAGTCCTTCCAAACTTGTGCACCGATGGTGTTCCCCATCGTCTGTTCGCATACGACCTCGTCGACTGCGGTCAAGGTCCCAACCATTAGCTTGGAGTTGGGTCGCCGCTGGAAGAAGCTGGACACGTCGAGAGCACACGAAAGAGGAAGCCAACCCTGTACTGCGGTTGCCAGCTACGCAATGGTCCCTGAGGTCGGACTAATACTGGGAACCGCTGCAGAAGTACGACAAGCAACTGTCAGCAGCAGGAGTACGGTGGTTTTCACGGGAACCACTTCTGCATTGGACAGTCGCTCGTTTGGTGCAGAGACACATATTTTGGGCCTGTCTGCCAGAGGCGCTTAAAGAATTAGAAAAACGAACTGTGTCTGGGGTGCTCACACCGCATCTCTCGCTGGCCTTTGAAGTAAACTGTAGCTGCCCTTTACTAGCACATGGCGCCAGTAAAAATTATGGGGTACACAGGAACTGCCAGCGTGCACTGCCTTATACATGATATTGATCCTGATGTCGATTCTGAAAGCATGTTCATTTCCGTTCACTAATGTACAAGGTGTGTACTATTATTTTGGCAAGGTGTGAGCGGGGATTGGGAATTGGGAAACAAATGACGATAACCCGCGTTCGTACAAACAAGAGTGCAACTACGACCGTCCATACGGTTGGACGTGGTCAATTGTTTTGTACACAAATCTCTATAGCATGAAAGTGCAGGGCGTGTTTGCGGGCAACGGGAGTTGGTTTGGGTGTGCATCTCGTTCCTATCAAACGCGAAGTTACTAACGAAACAAAAGACAGAGGATATGCAAGAAGGATTGTAAGTTCATATTGCGTGTGTCACCAGAGGAGACCTCAAATCAACATGCGTGGCACCGTAGAGGTTCTCTCAGGCCTTTACCTCTTGTCGAAGTGGAGACAGGCCAACGACATAACGCTGCTTGACAGTGTGAAGGTTGGGGATGCTGTCGCCGGACCTCAGGAGCACAGTGGTCATCTGAGAGCCTAGAGACTTCAGGACACCCCCACGCTATAGCCTGGCATCGCAACATCCTTGATATGTAGTTTAGTTTCATGTACTGACACAAGGACGTGAGTCAGCGCAGTCTTTGCCCACTTTCATTCCTTGAAAGGATGGAAGTCATCGTGTAGCCTCCTTGAAAAAACAGGAAGTGTGTAGCCTTCACATCATCATTTGATGTGGAAAAACCCAGCTATTACACACGAGACGCTATACATAACCTACGTAAATAGTGTTCAAGTATAGCGATGCTTGTGCTGCGCGAGTAAGAGCAAGCCTGTACATCTCTGTACTCGCGAGGTGAGGGAATAAGCTACCGTACACGTGGCATCATGGTGCACGTACGTCGCACACTGGTGTACCCACGAGGTGAAGAGTAGAGGGTCAGTTCTCATACTAGCAAGGCTATCGCTTGACACTAAAGACGCGCCGCGGTACACCGCCCAGGATCAATCGACTGCAGCGCAGAAGAACAGTAGCACATGTAGACGCTTAGAAGAGACAGGGTGTGAGGCCAACAGTTGAGATTTTCCTTCCAATTGAAAAGCCGGCACTTAACGATATGCCGTGCCTGTGGGCTGTCAGTGCAGTGACATATTGCAAGCCACGGTGTGCTTTATTGATGAGGGTATGGAAGAGGTACGTCTTCGTCGCCCTTCGACTGTATCTCCCTCGTTCACCGCCGTGTTTCGGTATTCCATTTTAATCATGTGAAAGCTCCCTTCCGCCTTTCGCTTCCTCGTTCATACGCACGCATATGTGCTGTTTCACACGTGATATCTATTGACGGGGGAACTTGCACGCATGTCAACGCAGTTCGAAGCCCCAGCGGATTAAACATGGAGGACAGCTGACACCGAGATTTCTTTTGTAATCCTAAAACTGCCTCTGCCTAGAAATCATTGAAAAGATATGTTCCTGCTTAGTTAAGCTAGCAGGTTTGGGGCTGTCGAAAGTGCAGAATGACGAGTTCCATTCTCACAATATAGGGTGAAGGGCTGCCCAAATGAGAGTAACCTGGTTCGTCTCGTCAGTTGTCATATACGTGAATTGAACATTCAACCATCCACGCTGTAGTGTACGCACGTCTAGTTCGAAACTGCATTGTAACAGCCTTGAAGTCCATTTGGCGGTGGATACTGCATAAAGTAACTCGTCGAATAGTACCCGTGCATACCCTTCCTCTTATTTGAAACAATAAATCACAGTATTACTACTATCGTTAGTCTTATTAGTATGATACTTACTTCTGTTGAGCATGCTTTACTCATTGAAGGTGGTCATCTTCCGCTTGTTTCTCGATCGATCGCGGGGGCGTATGTTGTCCTTTTCGTGAAGGTGCGCTGGGGCGCAACGCTGTGACTGTGGCGAAAGCGGGTCTGCGTCAATTTACCACTTCATCCTGCTCAACCCCGCTAGGGATTTGCTGGCAACGAGCTGTAAATCCGTGGAGAAAGGAATCCTTGTGACGCGATTGTGGAAGAGATGGAAAAGTCCTTCCAAACTTGTACACCGATGGTGTTCCCCATCGTATGTTCGCGTACGACCTCGTCGACTGCGGTCAAGGCCCCAACCATTAGCTTGAAGTTGGGTCGCCGCTGGAAAAAGCTTGACACGTCGAGAGCACACGAAAGAGGAAGCCAATCCTGTACTGCGGTTGCCAGCTACGCAATGGTCCCTGAGGTCGGACAAAAATTGGGAAGCGCTGCAGAAGTACGACAAGCAACTGTCAGCAGCAGGATTACGGAGGTTATCACGGGAACCACTTCTGCATTGGACAGCCGTTGGTTTGGTACAGAGACACATATTTTGAGCCTGTCTGCCAGATGCGCTTAAAGAATCAGAAAAACGAACTGTGTCTGGGGTGCTCATACCGCATCTCTCGCTGGCCTTTGAAGTAAACTGTAGCTGCCCTTTACTAGCACATGGCGCCAGTAAGAAATATGGGGTACACAGGAACTGCCAGCGTGCACTGCCTTATACACGATATTGATCCTGATGTCGAATTCTGAAAGCATGTTCATTTCCGTTCACTAATATACAAGGTGTGTACTATTATTTTGGCAAGGTGTGAGCGGGGATTGGGAATTCGGAAACAAATCACGATAACCCGCATTCGTACAAAGAAGAGTGCAACTACGACCGTCCATACGGTTTGCCGCTCTCATTTCACGTGGTCAATGGTTTTGTACACATTTCTCTACAGCATGAAAGTGCAGGCCGTGTTTGCGGGCAACGGGGGTTGGTTTGGGTGTGCATCTCGTTCCTATCAAACGCGAAGTTACTAATGAAACAAAAGACAGAGCATATGAATTAAGGATTGTAAGTTCATATTGCGTGTGTTACCAGAGGAGACCTCAAACCAACACGCGTGGCACCGTAGAGGTCCTCTCAGGCTTTTACCTCTTGTCGAAGTGGAGACAGGCCAACGACATAACGCTGCTTGACAGTGTGAAGGTTGGGGATGCTGTCGCCGGACCTCAGGAGCACAGTGGTCATCTGAGAGCCTAGAGACTTCAGGACACCCCCACGCTATAGCCTGGCATCGCAACATCCTTGATATGTAGTTTAGTTTCATGTACTGACACAAGGACGTGAGTCAGCGCTGTCTTTGCCCACTTTCATTCCTTGAAAGAATGTAAGTCATCGTGTAGCCTCCTTGAAAAAACAGGAAGTGTGTAGCCTCCACATCATCCTTTGATGTGGAAAAACCCAGCTATTACACACGAGACGCTACACATAACCCACGTAAATAGTGTTCAAGTATAGCGATGCTTGTGCTGCGCGAGTACGAGCAAGCCTGTAGATCCCTGTACTCGCCAGGTGAGGGAGTAAGCTACCGTACACGTGGCATCATGGTGCACGTACGTCGCACACTGGTGGACCCACGAGGTGAAGAATAGAGGGTCAGTTCGCATACTAGCAAGGCTATCGCTTGACACTAAACTCGCGCCGCGGTACACCGCCCAGGATCAATCTACTGCAGCGCAGAAGAACAGTAGCATAGGTAGACGCTTAGAAGAGACAGGGTGTGAGGCCAACAGTTAAGATTTTCGTTCCAATTGCAAAGTCGGCACTTAACGATATGCCGTGCCTGTGGGCTGTCAGTGCAGTGACATGTTGCAAGCCACGGTGTGCTTTATTGATGAGGGTATGGAAGAGGTACGTCTTCGTCGCCCTTCGACTGTATCTCCCTCGTTCACCGCCGTGTTTCGGTATTCCATTTTAATCATGTGAAAGCTCCCTTCCGCCTTTCGCTTCCTCGTTCATACGCACGCATATGTGCTGTTTCACACGTGATATCTATTGACGGGGGAACTTGCACGCATGTCAACGCAGTTCGAAGCCCCAGCGGATTAAACATGGAGGACAGCTGACACCGAGATTTCTTTTGTAATCCTAAAACTGCCTCTGCCTAGAAATCATTGAAAAGATATGTTCCTGCTTAGTTAAGCTAGCAGGTTTGGGGCTGTCGAAAGTGCAGAATGACGAGTTCCATTCTCACAATATAGGGTGAAGGGCTGCCCAAATGAGAGTAACCTGGTTCGTCTCGTCAGTTGTCATATACGTGAATTGAACATTCAACCATCCACGCTGTAGTGTACGCACGTCTAGTTCGAAACTGCATTGTAAAAGCCTTGAAGTCCATTTGGCGGTTGATACTACATAAAGAAACATAGTAACTCGTCGAATAGTACCCGTGCATACACTTCCTCTTATTTGAAACAATAAATCACAGTATTACTACTATCGTTAGTCTTATTAGTATAATACTTACTTCTGTTGAGCATGCTTTACTCATTGAAGGTGGTCATCTTCCGCTTGCTTCTCGATCGATCGCGGGGGCGTATGTTGTCCTTTTCGTGAGGGTGAACTGGGGCGCAACGCTGTGACTGTGGCGAAAGCGGGTCTGCGTCAGTTTACCACTTCATCCTGCTCAACCCCGCGAGGAATTTACTGGCAACGAGCTGTAAATCCGTGGAGAAAGGAATCCTTGTGACGCGATTGTGGAAGAGATGGAAAAGTCCTTCCAAACTTGTACACCGATGGTGTTCCCCATCGTATGTTCGCGTACGACCTCGTCGACTGCGGTCAAGGCCCCAACCATTAGCTTGAAGTTGGGTCGCCGCTGGAAAAAGCTTGACACGTCGAGAGCACACGAAAGAGGAAGCCAATCCTGTACTGCGGTTGCCAGCTACGCAATGGTCCCTGAGGTCGGACTAATATTGGGAAGCGCTGCAGAAGTACGACAAGCAACTGTCAGCAGCAGGATTACGGTGGTTTTCACGGGAACCACTTCTGCATTGGACAGCCGTTCGTTTGGTACAGAGACACATATTTTGAGCCTGTGTGCCAGATGCGCTTAAAGAATTAGAAAAACGAACTGTGTCTGGGGTGCTCATACCGCATCTCTCGCTGGCCTTTGAAGTAAACTGTAGCTGCCCTTTACTAGCACATGGCGCCAGTAAGAAATATGGGGTACACAGGAACTGCCAGCGTGCACTGCCTTATACACGATATTGATCCTGATGTCGAATTCTGAAAGCATGTTCATTTCCGTTCACTAATATACAAGGTGTGTACTATTATTTTGGCAAGGTGTGAGCGGGGATTGGGAATTCGGAAACAAATCACGATAACCCGCATTCGTACAAAGAAGAGTGCAACTACGACCGTCCATACGGTTTGCCGCTCTCATTTCACGTGGTCAATGGTTTTGTACACATTTCTCTACAGCATGAAAGTGCAGGCCGTGTTTGCGGGCAACGGGGGTTGGTTTGGGTGTGCATCTCGTTCCTATCAAACGCGAAGTTACTAATGAAACAAAAGACAGAGCATATGAATTAAGGATTGTAAGTTCATATTGCGTGTGTTACCAGAGGAGACCTCAAACCAACACGCGTGGCACCGTAGAGGTCCTCTCAGGCTTTTACCTCTTGTCGAAGTGGAGACAGGCCAACGACATAACGCTGCTTGACAGTGTGAAGGTTGGGGATGCTGTCGCCGGACCTCAGGAGCACAGTGGTCATCTGAGAGCCTAGAGACTTCAGGACACCCCCACGCTATAGCCTGGCATCGCAACATCCTTGATATGTAGTTTAGTTTCATGTACTGACACAAGGACGTGAGTCAGCGCAGTCTTTGCCCACTTTCATTCCTTGAAAGGATGGAAGTCATCGTGTAGCCTCCTTGAAAAAACAGGAAGTGTGTAGCCTTCACATCATCATTTGATGTGGAAAAACCCAGCTATTACACACGAGACGCTATACATAACCTACGTAAATAGTGTTCAAGTATAGCGATGCTTGTGCTGCGCGAGTAAGAGCAAGCCTGTACATCTCTGTACTCGCGAGGTGAGGGAATAAGCTACCGTACACGCGGCATCATGGTGCACGTACGTCGCACACTGGTGTACCCACGAGGTGAAGAGTAGAGGGTCAGTTCTCATACTAGCAAGGCTATCGCTTGACACTAAAGACGCGCCGCGGTACACCGCCCAGGACCAATCGACTGCAGCGCAGAAGAACAGTAGCACATGTAGACGCTTAGAAGAGACAGGGTGTGAGGCCAACAGTTGAGATTTTCCTTCCAATTGAAAAGCCGGCACTTAACGATATGCCGTGCCTGTGGGCTGTCAGTGCAGTGACATGTTGCAAGCCACGGTGTGCTTTATTGATGAGGGTATGGAAGAGGTACGTCTTCGTCGCCCTTCGACTGTATCTCCCTCGTTCACCGCCGTGTTTCGGTATTCCATTTTAATCATGTGAAAGCTCCCTTCCGCCTTTCGCTTCCTCGTTCATACGCACGCATATGTGCTGTTTCACACGTGATATCTATTGACGGGGGAACTTGCACGCATGTCAACGCAGTTCGAAGCCCCAGCGGATTAAACATGGAGGACAGCTGACACCGAGATTTCTTTTGTAATCCTAAAACTGCCTCTGCCTAGAAATCATTGAAAAGATATGTTCCTGCTTAGTTAAGCTAGCAGGTTTGGGGCTGTCGAAAGTGCAGAATGACGAGTTCCATTCTCACAATATAGGGTGAAGGGCTGCCCAAATGAGAGTAACCTGGTTCGTCTCGTCAGTTGTCATATACGTGAATTGAACATTCAACCATCCACGCTGTAGTGTACGCACGTCTAGTTCGAAACTGCATTGTAAAAGCCTTGAAGTCCATTTGGCGGTTGATACTACATAAAGAAACATAGTAACTCGTCGAATAGTACCCGTGCATACACTTCCTCTTATTTGAAACAATAAATCACAGTATTACTACTATCGTTAGTCTTATTAGTATAATACTCACTTCTGTTGAGCATGCTTTACTCATTGAAGGTGGTCATCTTCCGCTTGCTTCTCGATCGATCGCGGGGGCGTATGTTGTCCTTTTCGTGAGGGTGAACTGGGGCGCAACGCTGTGACTGTGGCGAAAGCGGGTCTGCGTCAGTTTACCACTTCATCCTGCTCAACCCCGCGAGGAATTTACTGGCAACGAGCTGTAAATCCGTGGAGAAAGGAATCCTTGTGACGCGATTGTGGAAGAGATGGAAAAGTCCTTCCAAACTTGTACACCGATGGTGTTCCCCATCGTATGTTCGCGTACGACCTCGTCGACTGCGGTCAAGGCCCCAACCATTAGCTTGAAGTTGGGTCGCCGCTGGAAAAAGCTTGACACGTCGAGAGCACACGAAAGAGGAAGCCAATCCTGTACTGCGGTTGCCAGCTACGCAATGGTCCCTGAGGTCGGACTAATATTGGGAAGCGCTGCAGAAGTACGACAAGCAACTGTCAGCAGCAGGATTACGGTGGTTTTCACGGGAACCACTTCTGCATTGGACAGCCGTTCGTTTGGTACAGAGACACATATTTTGAGCCTGTGTGCCAGATGCGCTTAAAGAATTAGAAAAACGAACTGTGTCTGGGGTGCTCATACCGCATCTCTCGCTGGCCTTTGAAGTAAACTGTAGCTGCCCTTTACTAGCACATGGCGCCAGTAAGAAATATGGGGTACACAGGAACTGCCAGCGTGCACTGCCTTATACACGATATTGATCCTGATGTCGAATTCTGAAAGCATGTTCATTTCCGTTCACTAATATACAAGGTGTGTACTATTATTTTGGCAAGGTGTGAGCGGGGATTGGGAATTCGGAAACAAATCACGATAACCCGCATTCGTACAAAGAAGAGTGCAACTACGACCGTCCATACGGTTTGCCGCTCTCATTTCACGTGGTCAATGGTTTTGTACACATTTCTCTACAGCATGAAAGTGCAGGCCGTGTTTGCGGGCAACGGGGGTTGGTTTGGGTGTGCATCTCGTTCCTATCAAACGCGAAGTTACTAATGAAACAAAAGACAGAGCATATGAATTAAGGATTGTAAGTTCATATTGCGTGTGTTACCAGAGGAGACCTCAAACCAACACGCGTGGCACCGTAGAGGTCCTCTCAGGCTTTTACCTCTTGTCGAAGTGGAGACAGGCCAACGACATAACGCTGCTTGACAGTGTGAAGGTTGGGGATGCTGTCGCCGGACCTCAGGAGCACAGTGGTCATCTGAGAGCCTAGAGACTTCAGGACACCCCCACGCTATAGCCTGGCATCGCAACATCCTTGATATGTAGTTTAGTTTCATGTACTGACACAAGGACGTGAGTCAGCGCAGTCTTTGCCCACTTTCATTCCTTGAAAGGATGGAAGTCATCGTGTAGCCTCCTTGAAAAAACAGGAAGTGTGTAGCCTTCACATCATCATTTGATGTGGAAAAACCCAGCTATTACACACGAGACGCTATACATAACCTACGTAAATAGTGTTCAAGTATAGCGATGCTTGTGCTGCGCGAGTAAGAGCAAGCCTGTACATCTCTGTACTCGCGAGGTGAGGGAATAAGCTACCGTACACGCGGCATCATGGTGCACGTACGTCGCACACTGGTGTACCCACGAGGTGAAGAGTAGAGGGTCAGTTCTCATACTAGCAAGGCTATCGCTTGACACTAAAGACGCGCCGCGGTACACCGCCCAGGACCAATCGACTGCAGCGCAGAAGAACAGTAGCACATGTAGACGCTTAGAAGAGACAGGGTGTGAGGCCAACAGTTGAGATTTTCCTTCCAATTGAAAAGCCGGCACTTAACGATATGCCGTGCCTGTGGGCTGTCAGTGCAGTGACATGTTGCAAGCCACGGTGTGCTTTATTGATGAGGGTATGGAAGAGGTACGTCTTCGTCGCCCTTCGACTGTATCTCCCTCGTTCACCGCCGTGTTTCGGTATTCCATTTTAATCATGTGAAAGCTCCCTTCCGCCTTTCGCTTCCTCGTTCATACGCACGCATATGTGCTGTTTCACACGTGATATCTATTGACGGGGGAACTTGCACGCATGTCAACGCAGTTCGAAGCCCCAGCGGATTAAACATGGAGGACAGCTGACACCGAGATTTCTTTTGTAATCCTAAAACTGCCTCTGCCTAGAAATCATTGAAAAGATATGTTCCTGCTTAGTTAAGCTAGCAGGTTTGGGGCTGTCGAAAGTGCAGAATGACGAGTTCCATTCTCACAATATAGGGTGAAGGGCTGCCCAAATGAGAGTAACCTGGTTCGTCTCGTCAGTTGTCATATACGTGAATTGAACATTCAACCATCCACGCTGTAGTGTACGCACGTCTAGTTCGAAACTGCATTGTAAAAGCCTTGAAGTCCATTTGGCGGTTGATACTACATAAAGAAACATAGTAACTCGTCGAATAGTACCCGTGCATACACTTCCTCTTATTTGAAACAATAAATCACAGTATTACTACTATCGTTAGTCTTATTAGTATAATACTCACTTCTGTTGAGCATGCTTTACTCATTGAAGGTGGTCATCTTCCGCTTGTTTCTCGATCGATCGCGGGGGCGTATGTTGTCCTTTTCGTGAGGGTGAACTGGGGCGCAACGCTGTGACTGTGGCGAAAGCGGGTCTGCGTCAGTTTACCACTTCATCCTGCTCAACCCCGCGAGGAATTTACTGGCAACGAGCTGTAAATCCGTGGAGAAACGAATCCTTGTGACGCGACTGTGGAAGAGATGGAAAAGTCCTTCCAAACTTGTACACCGATGGTGTTCCCCATCGTATGTTCGCGTACGACCTCGTCGACTGCGGTCAAGGCCCCAACCATTAGCTTGGAGTTGGGTCGCCGCTGGAAAAAGCTGAACACGTCGAGAGCACACGAAAGAGGAAGCCAATCCTGTACTGCGGTTGCCAGCTACGCAATGGTCCCTGAGGTCGGACAAAAATTGGGAAGCGCTGCAGAAGTACGACAAGCAACTGTCAGCAGCAGGATTACGGAGGTTATCACGGGAACCACTTCTGCATTGGACAGCCGTTCGTTTGGTACAGAGACACATATTTTGAGCCTGTCTGCCAGATGCGCTTAAAGAATCAGAAAAACGAACTGTGTCTGGGGTGCTCACACCGCATCTCTCGCTGGCCTTTGAAGTAAACTGTAGCTGCCCTTTACTAGCACATGGCGCCAGTAAAAAATATGGGGTACACAGGAACTGCCAGCGTGCACTGCCTTATACACGATATTGATCCTGATGTCGAATTCTGAAAGCATGTTCATTTCCGTTCACTAATATACAAGGTGTGTACTATTATTTTGGCAAGGTGTGAGCGGGGATTGGGAATTCGGAAACAAATCACGATAACCCGCATTCGTACAAAGAAGAGTGCAACTACGACCGTCCATACGGTTTGCCGCTCTCATTTCACGTGGTCAATGGTTTTGTACACATTTCTCTACAGCATGAAAGTGCAGGCCGTGTTTGCGGGCAACGGGGGTTGGTTTGGGTGTGCATCTCGTTCCTATCAAACGCGAAGTTACTAACGCAACAGAAGACAGAGCATATGAAACAAGGATTGTAAGTTCATATTGCGTGTGTTACCAGAGGAGACCTCAAATCAACATGCGTGGCACCGTAGAGGTCCTCTCAGGCTTTTACCTCTTGTCGAAGTGGAGACAGGCCAACGACATAACGCTGCTTGACAGTGTGAAGGTTGGGGATGCTGTCGCCGGACCTCAGGAGCACAGTGGTCATCTGAGAGCCTAGAGACTTCAGGACACCCCCACGCTATAGCCTGGCATCGCAACATCCTTGATATGTAGTTTAGTTTCATGTACTGACACAAGGACGTGAGTCAGCGCAGTCTTTGCCCACTTTCATTCCTTGAAAGGATGGAAGTCATCGTGTAGCCTCCTTGAAAAAACAGGAAGTGTGTAGCCTTCACATCATCATTTGATGTGGAAAAACCCAGCTATTACACACGAGACGCTATACATAACCTACGTAAATAGTGTTCAAGTATAGCGATGCTTGTGCCGCGCGAGTAAGAGCAAGCCTGTACATCTCTGTACTCGCGAGGTGAGGGAATAAGCTACCGTACACGTGGCATCATGGTGCACGTACGTCGCACACTGGTGTACCCACGAGGTGAAGAGTAGAGGGTCAGTTCTCATACTAGCAAGACTATCGCTTGACACTAAAGACGCGCCGCGGTACACCGCCCAGGATCAATCGACTGCAGCGCAGAAGAACAGTAGCACATGTAGACGCTTAGAAGAGACAGGGTGTGAGGCCAACAGTTGAGATTTTCCTTCCAATTGAAAAGCCGGCACTTAACGATATGCCGTGCCTGTGGGCTGTCAGTGCAGTGACATGTTGCAAGCCACGGTGTGCTTTATTGATGAGGGTATGGAAGAGGTACGTCTTCGTCGCCCTTCGACTGTATCTCCCTCGTTCACCGCCGTGTTTCGGTATTCCATTTTAATCATGTGAAAGCTCCCTTCCGCCTTTCGCTTCCTCGTTCATACGCACGCATATGTGCTGTTTCACACGTGATATCTATTGACGGGGGAACTTGCACGCATGTCAACGCAGTTCGAAGCCCCAGCGGATTAAACATGGAGGACAGCTGACACCGAGATTTCTTTTGTATCCTAAAACTGCCTCTGCCTAGAAATCATTGAAAAGATATGTTCCTGCTTAGTTAAGCTAGCAGGTTTGGGGCTGTCGAAAGTGCAGAATGACGAGTTCCATTCTCACAATATAGGGTGAAGGGCTGCCCAAATGAGAGTAACCTGGTTCGTCTCGTCAGTTGTCATATACGTGAGTTGAACATTCATCCATCCACGCTGTAGTGTACGCACGTCTAGTTCGAAACTGCATTGTAAAAGCCTTGAAGTCCATTTGGCGGTTGATACTACATAAAGAAACATAGTAACTCGTCGAATAGTACCCGTGCATACACTTCCTCTTTTTTGAAACAATAAATCACAGTATTACTACTATCGTTAGTCTTATTAGTATAATACTTACTTCTGTTGAGCATGCTTTACTCATTGAAGGTGGTCATCTTCCGCTTGTTTCTCGATCGATCGCACAGCGTATGTTGTCCTTTTCGTGAAGGTGAACTGGGGCGCAATGCTGTGACTGTGGCGAAAGCGGGTCTGCGTCAATTTACCACTTCATCCTGCTCAACCCCGCTAGGGATTTGCTGGCAACGAGCTGTAAATCCGTGGAGAAACGAATCCTTGTGACGCGATTGTGGAAGAGATGGAAAAGTCCTTCCAAACTTGTACACCGATGGTGTTCCCCATCGTATGTTCGCGTACGACCTCGTCGACTGCGGTCAAGGCCCCAACCATTAGCTTGAAGTTGGGTCGCCGCTGGAAAAAGCTGGACACGTCGAGAGCACACGAAAGAGGAAGCCAATCCTGTACTGCGGTTGCCAGCTACGCAATGGTCCCTGAGGTCGGACAAAAATTGGGAAGCGCTGCAGAAGTACGACAAGCAACTGTCAGCAGCAGGATTACGGTGGTTTTCACGGGAACCACTTCTGCATTGGACAGTCGCTCGTTTGGTGCAGAGACACATATTTTGGGCCTGTGTGCCAGATGCGCTTAAAGAATCAGAAAAACGAACTGTGTCTGGGGTGCTCACACCGCATCTCTCGCTGGCCTTTGAAGTAAACTGTAGCTGCCCTTTACTGGCACATGGCGCCAGTAAGAAATATGGGGTACACAGGAACTGCCAGCGTGCACTGCCTTATACACGATATTGATCCTGATGTCGAATTCTGAAAGCATGTTCATTTCCGTTCACTAATATACAAGGTGTGTACTATTATTTTGGCAAGGTGTGAGCGGGGATTGGGACTTCGGAAACAAATCACGATAACCCGCGTTCGTACAAAGAAGAGTGCAACTACGACCGTCCATACGGTTTGACGCTCTCATTTCACGTGGTCAATTGTTTTGTACACATTTCTCTACAGCATGAAAGTGCAGGCCGTGTTTGCGGGCAACGGGGGTTGGTTTGGGTGTGCATCTCGTTCCTATCAAACGCGAAGTTACTAACGCAACAGAAGACAGAGCATATGAAACAAGGATTGTAAGTTCATATTGCGTGTGTTACCAGAGGAGACCTCAAATCAACATGCGTGGCACCGTAGAGGTCCTCTCAGGCTTTTACCTCTTGTCGAAGTGGAGACAGGCCAACGACATAACGCTGCTTGACAGTGTGAAGGTTGGGGATGCTGTCGCCGGACCTCAGGAGCACAGTGGTCATCTGAGAGCCTAGAGACTTCAGGGCACCCCCACGCTATAGCCTGGCATCGCAACATCCTTGATATGTAGTTTAGTTTCATGTACTGACACAAGGACGTGAGTCAGCGCAGTCTTTGCCCACTTTCATTCCTTGAAAGGATGGAAGTCATCGTGTAGCCTCCTTGAAAAAACAGGAAGTGTGTAGCCTTCACATCATCATTTGATGTGGAAAAACCCAGCTATTACACACGAGACGCTATACATAACCTACGTAAATAGTGTTCAAGTATAGCGATGCTTGTGCTGCGCGAGTAAGAGCAAGCCTGTACATCTCTGTACTCGCGAGGTGAGGGAATAAGCTACCGTACACGTGGCATCATGGTGCACGTACGTCGCACACTGGTGTACCCACGAGGTGAAGAGTAGAGGGTCAGTTCTCATACTAGCAAGGCTATCGCTTGACACTAAAGACGCGCCGCGGTACACCGCCCAGGATCAATCGACTGCAGCGCAGAAGAACAGTAGCACATGTAGACGCTTAGAAGAGACAGGGTGTGAGGCCAACAGTTGAGATTTTCCTTCCAATTGAAAAGCCGGCACTTAACGATATGCCGTGCCTGTGGGCTGTCAGTGCAGTGACATGTTGCAACCCACGGTGTGCTTTATTGATGAGGGTATGGAAGAGGTACGTCTTCGTCGCCCTTCGACTGTATCTCCCTCGTTCACCGCCGTGTTTCGGTATTCCATTTTAATCATGTGAAAGCTCCCTTCCGCCTTTCGCTTCCTCGTTCATACGCACGCATATGTGCTGTTTCACACGTGATATCTATTGACGGGGGAACTTGCACGCATGTCAACGCAGTTCGAAGCCCCAGCGGATTAAACATGGAGGACAGCTGACACCGAGATTTCTTTTGTAATCCTAAAACTGCCTCTGCCTAGAAATCATTGAAAAGATATGTTCCTGCTTAGTTAAGCTAGCAGGTTTGGGGCTGTCGAAAGTGCAGAATGACGAGTTCCATTCTCACAATATAGGGTGAAGGGCTGCCCAAATGAGAGTAACCTGGTTCGTCTCGTCAGTTGTCATATACGTGAGTTGAACATTCATCCATCCACGCTGTAGTGTACGCACGTCTAGTTCGAAACTGCATTGTAAAAGCCTTGAAGTCCATTTGGCGGTTGATACTACATAAAGAAACATAGTAACTCGTCGAATAGTACCCGTGCATACACTTCCTCTTTTTTGAAACAATAAATCACAGTATTACTACTATCGTTAGTCTTATTAGTATAATACTTACTTCTGTTGAGCATGCTTTACTCATTGAAGGTGGTCATCTTCCGCTTGTTTCTCGATCGATCGCACAGCGTATGTCCTTTTCGTGAAGGTGAACTGGGGCGCAATGCTGTGACTGTGGCGAAAGCGGGTCTGCGTCAATTTACCACTTCATCCTGCTCAACCCCGCTAGGGATTTGCTGGCAACGAGCTGTAAATCCGTGGAGAAACGAATCCTTGTGACGCGATTGTGGAAGAGATGGAAAAGTCCTTCCAAACTTGTACACCGATGGTGTTCCCCATCGTATGTTCGCGTACGACCTCGTCGACTGCGGTCAAGGCCCCAACCATTAGCTTGAAGTTGGGTCGCCGCTGGAAAAAGCTGGACACGTCGAGAGCACACGAAAGAGGAAGCCAATCCTGTACTGCGGTTGCCAGCTACGCAATGGTCCCTGAGGTCGGACAAAAATTGGGAAGCGCTGCAGAAGTACGACAAGCAACTGTCAGCAGCAGGATTACGGTGGTTTTCACGGGAACCACTTCTGCATTGGACAGTCGCTCGTTTGGTGCAGAGACACATATTTTGGGCCTGTGTGCCAGATGCGCTTAAAGAATCAGAAAAACGAACTGTGTCTGGGGTGCTCACACCGCATCTCTCGCTGGCCTTTGAAGTAAACTGTAGCTGCCCTTTACTGGCACATGGCGGCAGTAAGAAATATGGGGTACACAGGAACTGCCAGCGTGCACTGCCTTATACACGATATTGATCCTGATGTCGAATTCTGAAAGCATGTTCATTTCCGTTCACTAATATACAAGGTGTGTACTATTATTTTGGCAAGGTGTGAGCGGGGATTGGGACTTCGGAAACAAATCACGATAACCCGCGTTCGTACAAAGAAGAGTGCAACTACGACCGTCCATACGGTTTGACGCTCTCATTTCACGTGGTCAATTGTTTTGTACACATTTCTCTACAGCATGAAAGTGCAGGCCGTGTTTGCGGGCAACGGGGGTTGGTTTGGGTGTGCATCTCGTTCCTATCAAACGCGAAGTTACTAACGCAACAGAAGACAGAGCATATGAAACAAGGATTGTAAGTTCATATTGCGTGTGTTACCAGAGGAGACCTCAAATCAACATGCGTGGCACCGTAGAGGTCCTCTCAGGCTTTTACCTCTTGTCGAAGTGGAGACAGGCCAACGACATAACGCTGCTTGACAGTGTGAAGGTTGGGGATGCTGTCGCCGGACCTCAGGAGCACAGTGGTCATCTGAGAGCCTAGAGACTTCAGGGCACCCCCACGCTATAGCCTGGCATCGCAACATCCTTGATATGTAGTTTAGTTTCATGTACTGACACAAGGACGTGAGTCAGCGCAGTCTTTGCCCACTTTCATTCCTTGAAAGGATGGAAGTCATCGTGTAGCCTCCTTGAAAAAACAGGAAGTGTGTAGCCTTCACATCATCATTTGATGTGGAAAAACCCAGCTATTACACACGAGACGCTATACATAACCTACGTAAATAGTGTTCAAGTATAGCGATGCTTGTGCTGCGCGAGTAAGAGCAAGCCTGTACATCTCTGTACTCGCGAGGTGAGGGAATAAGCTACCGTACACGTGGCATCATGGTGCACGTACGTCGCACACTGGTGTACCCACGAGGTGAAGAGTAGAGGGTCAGTTCTCATACTAGCAAGGCTATCGCTTGACACTAAAGACGCGCCGCGGTACACCGCCCAGGATCAATCGACTGCAGCGCAGAAGAACAGTAGCACATGTAGACGCTTAGAAGAGACAGGGTGTGAGGCCAACAGTTGAGATTTTCCTTCCAATTGAAAAGCCGGCACTTAACGATATGCCGTGCCTGTGGGCTGTCAGTGCAGTGACATGTTGCAACCCACGGTGTGCTTTATTGATGAGGGTATGGAAGAGGTACGTCTTCGTCGCCCTTCGACTGTATCTCCCTCGTTCACCGCCGTGTTTCGGTATTCCATTTTAATCATGTGAAAGCTCCCTTCCGCCTTTCGCTTCCTCGTTCATACGCACGCATATGTGCTGTTTCACACGTGATATCTATTGACGGGGGAACTTGCACGCATGTCAACGCATTTCGAAGCCCCAGCGGATTAAACATGGAGGACAGCTGACACCGAGATTTCTTTTGTAATCCTAAAACTGCCTCTGCCTAGAAATCATTGAAAAGATATGTTCCTGCTTAGTTAAGCTAGCAGGTTTGGGGCTGTCGAAAGTGCAGAATGACGAGTTCCATTCTCACAATATAGGGTGAAGGGCTGCCCAAATGAGAGTAACCTGGTTCGTCTCGTCAGTTGTCATATACGTGAATTGAACATTCAACCATCCACGCTGTAGTGTACGCACGTCTAGTTCGAAACTGCATTGTAAAAGCCTTGAAGTCCATTTGGCGGTTGATACTACATAAAGAAACATAGTAACTCGTCGAATAGTACCCGTGCATACACTTCCTCTTATTTGAAACAATAAATCACAGTATTACTACTATCGTTAGTCTTATTAGTATAATACTTACTTCTGTTGAGCATGCTTTACTCATTGAAGGTGGTCATCTTCCGCTTGTTTCTCGATCGATCGCACAGCGTATGTTGTCCTTTTCGTGAAGGTGAACTGGGGCGCAATGCTGTGACTGTGGCGAAAGCGGGTCTGCGTCAATTTACCACTTCATCCTGCTCAACCCCGCTAGGGATTTGCTGGCAACGAGCTGTAAATCCGTGGAGAAACGAATCCTTGTGACGCGATTGTGGAAGAGATGGAAAAGTCCTTCCAAACTTGTACACCGATGGTGTTCCCCATCGTATGTTCGCGTACGACCTCGTCGACTGCGGTCAAGGCCCCAACCATTAGCTTGAAGTTGGGTCGCCGCTGGAAAAAGCTGGACACGTCGAGAGCACACGAAAGAGGAAGCCAATCCTGTACTGCGGTTGCCAGCTACGCAATGGTCCCTGAGGTCGGACAAAAATTGGGAAGCGCTGCAGAAGTAGGACAAGCAACTGTCAGCAGCAGGATTACGGTGGTTTTCACGGGAACCACTTCTGCATTGGACAGTCGCTCGTTTGGTGCAGAGACACATATTTTGGGCCTGTCTGCCAGATGCGCTTAAAGAATTAGAAAAACGAACTGTGTCTGGGGTGCTCACACCGCATCTCTCGCTGGCCTTTGAAGTAAACTGTAGCTGCCCTTTACTGGCACATGGCGCCAGTAAGAAATATGGGGTACACAGGAACTGCCAGCGTGCACTGCCTTATACACGATATTGATCCTGATGTCGAATTCTGAAAGCATGTTCATTTCCGTTCACTAATATACAAGGTGTGTACTATTATTTTGGCAAGGTGTGAGCGGGGATTGGGACTTCGGAAACAAATCACGATAACCCGCGTTCGTACAAAGAAGAGTGCAACTACGACCGTCCATACGGTTTGCCGCTCTCATTTCACGTGGTCAATTGTTTTGTACACATTTCTCTACAGCATGAAAGTGCAGGCCGTGTTTGCGGGCAACGGGGGTTGGTTTGGGTGTGCATCTCGTTCCTATCAAACGCGAAGTTACTAACGCAACAGAAGACAGAGCATATGAAACAAGGATTGTAAGTTCATATTGCGTGTGTTACCAGAGGAGACCTCAAATCAACATGCGTGGCACCGTAGAGGTCCTCTCAGGCTTTTACCTCTTGTCGAAGTGGAGACAGGCCAACGACATAACGCTGCTTGACAGTGTGAAGGTTGGGGATGCTGTCGCCGGACCTCAGGAGCACAGTGGTCATCTGAGAGCCTAGAGACTTCAGGACACCCCCACGCTATAGCCTGGCATCGCAACATCCTTGATATGTAGTTTAGTTTCATGTACTGACACAAGGACGTGAGTCAGCGCAGTCTTTGCCCACTTTCATTCCTTGAAAGGATGGAAGTCATCGTGTAGCCTCCTTGAAAAAACAGGAAGTGTGTAGCCTTCACATCATCATTTGATGTGGAAAAACCCAGCTATTACACACGAGACGCTATACATAACCTACGTAAATAGTGTTCAAGTATAGCGATGCTTGTGCTGCGCGAGTAAGAGCAAGCCTGTACATCTCTGTACTCGCGAGGTGAGGGAATAAGCTACCGTACACGTGGCATCATGGTGCACGTACGTCGCACACTGGTGTACCCACGAGGTGAAGAATAGAGGGTCAGTTCGCATACTAGCAAGGCTATCGCTTGACACTAAACTCGCGCCGCGGTACACCGCCCAGGATCAATCTACTGCAGCGCAGAAGAACAGTAGCATAGGTAGACGCTTAGAAGAGGCAGGGTGTGAGGCCAACAGTTGAGATTTTCCTTCCAATTGAAAAGCCGGCACTTAACGATATGCCGTGCCTGTGGGCTGTCAGTGCAGTGACATGTTGCAAGCCACGGTGTGCTTTATTGATGAGGGTATGGAAGAGGTACGTCTTCGTCGCCCTTCGACTGTATCTCCCTCGTTCACCGCCGTGTTTCGGTATTCCATTTTAATCATGTGAAAGCTCCCTTCCGCCTTTCGCTTCCTCGTTCATACGCACGCATATGTGCTGTTTCACACGTGATATCTATTGACGGGGGAACTTGCACGCATGTCAACGCAGTTCGAAGCCCAGCGGACTAAACATGGAGGACAGCTGACACCGAGATTTCTTTTGTAATCCTAAAACTGCCTCTGCCTAGAAATCATTGAAAAGATACGTTCCTGCTTAGTTAAGCTAGCAGGTTTGGGGCTGTCGAAAGTGCAGAATGACGAGTTCCATTCTCACAATATAGGGTGAAGGGCTGCCCAAATGAGAGTAACCTGGTTCGTCTCGTCAGTTGTCATATACGTGAATTGAACATTCAACCATCCACGCTGTAGTGTACGCACGTCTAGTTCGAAACTGCATTGTAAAAGCCTTGAAGTCCATTTGGCGGTTGATACTACATAAAGAAACATAGTAACTCGTCGAATAGTACCCGTGCATACACTTCCTCTTATTTGAAACAATAAATCACAGTATTACTACTATCGTTAGTCTTATTAGTATAATACTTACTTCTGTTGAGCATGCTTTACTCATTGAAGGTGGTCATCTTCCGCTTGTTTCTCGATCGATCGCGGGGGCGTATGTTGTCCTTTTCGTGAGGGTGAACAGGGGCGCAACGCTGTGACTGTGGCGAAAGCGGGTCTGCGTCAGTTTACCACTTCATCCTGCTCAACCCCGCGAGGAATTTACTGGCAACGAGCTGTAAATCCGTGGAGAAAGGAATCCTTGTGACGCGACTGTGGAAGAGATGGAAAAGTCCTTCCAAACTTGTACACCGATGGTGTTCCCCATCGTATGTTCGCGTACGACCTCGTCGACTGCGGTCAAGGCCCCAACCATTAGCTTGAAGTTGGGTCGCCGCTGGAAAAAGCTTGACACGTCGAGAGCACACGAAAGAGGAAGCCAATCCTGTACTGCGGTTGCCAGCTACGCAATGGTCCCTGAGGTCGGACTAATATTGGGAAGCGCTGCAGAAGTACGACAAGCAACTGTCAGCAGCAGGATTACGGTGGTTTTCACGGGAACCACTTCTGCATTGGACAGCCGTTCGTTTGGTACAGAGACACATATTTTGAGCCTGTGTGCCAGATGCGCTTAAAGAATTAGAAAAACGAACTGTGTCTGGGGTGCTCATACCGCATCTCTCGCTGGCCTTTGAAGTAAACTGTAGCTGCCCTTTACTAGCACATGGCGCCAGTAAGAAATATGGGGTACACAGGAACTGCCAGCGTGCACTGCCTTATACACGATATTGATCCTGATGTCGAATTCTGAAAGCATGTTCATTTCCGTTCACTAATATACAAGGTGTGTACTACTATTTTGGCAAGGTGTGAGCGGGGATTGGGAATTCGGAAACAAATCACGATAACCCGCATTCGTACAAAGAAGAGTGCAACTACGACCGTCCATACGGTTTGACGCTCTCATTTCACGTGGTCAATGGTTTTGTACACATTTCTCTACAGCATGAAAGTGCAGGCCGTGTTTGCGGGCAACGGGGGTTGGTTTGGGTGTGCATCTCGTTCCTATCAAACGCGAAGTTACTAATGAAACAAAAGACAGAGCATATGAATTAAGGATTGTAAGTTCATATTGCGTGTGTTACCAGAGGAGACCTCAAACCAACACGCGTGGCACCGTAGAGGTCCTCTCAGGCTTTTACCTCTTGTCGAAGTGGAGACAGGCCAACGACATAACGCTGCTTGACAGTGTGAAGGTTGGGGATGCTGTCGCCGGACCTCAGGAGCACAGTGGTCATCTGAGAGCCTAGAGACTTCAGGACACCCCCACGCTATAGCCTGGCATCGCAACATCCTTGATATGTAGTTTAGTTTCATGTACTGACACAAGGACGTGAGTCAGCGCAGTCTTTGCCCACTTTCATTCCTTGAAAGGATGGAAGTCATCGTGTAGCCTCCTTGAAAAAACAGGAAGTGTGTAGCCTTCACATCATCATTTGATGTGGAAAAACCCAGCTATTACACACGAGACGCTATACATAACCTACGTAAATAGTGTTCAAGTATAGCGATGCTTGTGCTGCGCGAGTAAGAGCAAGCCTGTACATCTCTGTACTCGCGAGGTGAGGGAATAAGCTACCGTACACGTGGCATCATGGTGCACGTACGTCGCACACTGGTGTACCCACGAGGTGAAGAGTAGAGGGTCAGTTCTCATACTAGCAAGGCTATCGCTTGACACTAAAGACGCGCCGCGGTACACCGCCCAGGATCAATCGACTGCAGCGCAGAAGAACAGTAGCACATGTAGACGCTTAGAAGAGACAGGGTGTGAGGCCAACAGTTGAGATTTTCCTTCCAATTGAAAAGCCGGCACTTAACGATATGCCGTGCCTGTGGGCTGTCAGTGCAGTGACATGTTGCAAGCCACGGTGTGCTTTATTGATGAGGGTATGGAAGAGGTTACGTCTTCGTCGCCCTTCGACTGTATCTCCCTCGTTCACCGCCGTGTTTCGGTATTCCATTTTAATCATGTGAAAGCTCCCTTCCGCCTTTCGCTTCCTCGTTCATACGCACGCATATGTGCTGTTTCACACGTGATATCTATTGACGGGGGAACTTGCACGCATGTCAACGCAGTTCGAAGCCCCAGCGGATTAAACATGGAGGACAGCTGACACCGAGATTTCTTTTGTAATCCTAAAACTGCCTCTGCCTAGAAATCATTGAAAAGATATGTTCCTGCTTAGTTAAGCTAGCAGGTTTGGGGCTGTCGAAAGTGCAGAATGACGAGTTCCATTCTCACAATATAGGGTGAAGGGCTGCCCAAATGAGAGTAACCTGGTTCGTCTCGTCAGTTGTCATATACGTGAATTGAACATTCAACCATCCACGCTGTAGTGTACGCACGTCTAGTTCGAAACTGCATTGTAAAAGCCTTGAAGTCCATTTGGCGGTTGATACTACATAAAGAAACATAGTAACTCGTCGAATAGTACCCGTGCATACACTTCCTCTTATTTGAAACAATAAATCACAGTATTACTACTATCGTTAGTCTTATTAGTATAATACTTACTTCTGTTGAGCATGCTTTACTCATTGAAGGTGGTCATCTTCCGCTTGTTTCTCGATCGATCGCACAGCGTATGTTGTCCTTTTCGTGAAGGTGAACTGGGGCGCAATGCTGTGACTGTGGCGAAAGCGGGTCTGCGTCAATTTACCACTTCATCCTGCTCAACCCCGCTAGGGATTTGCTGGCAACGAGCTGTAAATCCGCGGAGAAACGAATCCTTGTGACGCGATTGTGGAAGAGATGGAAAAGTCCTTCCAAACTTGTACACCGATGGTGTTCCCCATCGTATGTTCGCGTACGACCTCGTCGACTGCGGTCAAGGCCCCAACCATTAGCTTGAAGTTGGGTCGCCGCTGGAAAAAGCTGGACACGTCGAGAGCACACGAAAGAGGAAGCCAATCCTGTACTGCGGTTGCCAGCTACGCAATGGTCCCTGAGGTCGGACAAAAATTGGGAAGCGCTGCAGAAGTACGACAAGCAACTGTCAGCAGCAGGATTACGGTGGTTTTCACGGGAACCACTTCTGCATTGGACAGTCGCTCGTTTGGTGCAGAGACACATATTTTGGGCCTGTCTGCCAGATGCGCTTAAAGAATTAGAAAAACGAACTGTGTCTGGGGTGCTCACACCGCATCTCTCGCTGGCCTTTGAAGTAAACTGTAGCTGCCCTTTACTGGCACATGGCGCCAGTAAGAAATATGGGGTACACAGGAACTGCCAGCGTGCACTGCCTTATACACGATATTGATCCTGATGTCGAATTCTGAAAGCATGTTCATTTCCGTTCACTAATATACAAGGTGTGTACTATTATTTTGGCAAGGTGTGAGCGGGGATTGGGACTTCGGAAACAAATCACGATAACCCGCGTTCGTACAAAGAAGAGTGCAACTACGACCGTCCATACGGTTTGACGCTCTCATTTCACGTGGTCAATTGTTTTGTACACATTTCTCTACAGCATGAAAGTGCAGGCCGTGTTTGCGGGCAACGGGGGTTGGTTTGGGTGTGCATCTCGTTCCTATCAAACGCGAAGTTACTAACGCAACAGAAGACAGAGCATATGAAACAAGGATTGTAAGTTCATATTGCGTGTGTTACCAGAGGAGACCTCAAATCAACATGCGTGGCACCGTAGAGGTCCTCTCAGGCTTTTACCTCTTGTCGAAGTGGAGACAGGCCAACGACATAACGCTGCTTGACAGTGTGAAGGTTGGGGATGCTGTCGCCGGACCTCAGGAGCACAGTGGTCATCTGAGAGCCTAGAGACTTCAGGGCACCCCCACGCTATAGCCTGGCATCGCAACATCCTTGATATGTAGTTTAGTTTCATGTACTGACACAAGGACGTGAGTCAGCGCGGTCTTTGCCCACTTTCATTCCTTGAAAGGATGGAAGTCATCGTGTAGCCTCCTTGAAAAAACAGGAAGTGTGTAGCCTTCACATCATCATTTGATGTGGAAAAACCCAGCTATTACACACGAGACGCTATACATAACCTACGTAAATAGTGTTCAAGTATAGCGATGCTTGTGCTGCGCGAGTAAGAGCAAGCCTGTACATCTCTGTACTCGCGAGGTGAGGGAATAAGCTACCGTACACGTGGCATCATGGTGCACGTACGTCGCACACTGGTGTACCCACGAGGTGAAGAATAGAGGGTCAGTTCGCATACTAGCAAGGCTATCGCTTGACACTAAACTCGCGCCGCGGTACACCGCCCAGGATCAATCTACTGCAGCGCAGAAGAACAGTAGCACATGTAGACGCTTAGAAGAGACAGGGTGTGAGGCCAACAGTTGAGATTTTCCTTCCAATTGAAAAGCCGGCACTTAACGATATGCCGTGCCTGTGGGCTGTCAGTGCAGTGACATGTTGCAAGCCACGGTGTGCTTTATTGATGAGGGTATGGAAGAGGTACGTCTTCGTCGCCCTTCGACTGTATCTCCCTCGTTCACCGCCGTGTTTCGGTATTCCATTTTAATCATGTGAAAGCTCCCTTCCGCCTTTCGCTTCCTCGTTCATACGCACGCATATGTGCTGTTTCACACGTGATATCTATTGACGGGGGAACTTGCACGCATGTCAACGCAGTTCGAAGCCTCAGCGGATTAAACATGGAGGACAGCTGACACCGATATTTCTTTTGTAATCCTAAAACTGCCTCTGCCTAGAAATCATTGAAAAGATATGTTCCTGCTTAGTTAAGCTAGCAGGTTTGGGGCTGTCGAAAGTGCAGAATGACGAGTTCCATTCTCACAATATAGGGTGAAGGGCTGCCCAAATGAGAGTAACCTGGTTCGTCTCGTCAGTTGTCATATACGTGAATTGAACATTCAACCATCCACGCTGTAGTGTACGCACGTCTAGTTCGAAACTGCATTGTAACAGCCTTGAAGTCCATTTGGCGGTGGATACTGCATAAAGTAACTCGTCGAATAGTACCCGTGCATACACTTCCTCTTATTTGAAACAATAAATCACAGTATTACTACTATCGTTAGTCTTATTAGTATGATACTTACTTCTGTTGAGCATGCTTTACTCATTGAAGGTGGTCATCTTCCGCTTGTTTCTCGATCGATCGCGGGGGCGTATGTTGTCCTTTTCGTGAAGGTGAACCGGGGCGCAATGCTGTGACTGTGGCGAAAGCGGGTCTGCGTCAGTTTACCACTTCATCCTGCTCAACCCCGCAAGGAATTTACTGGCAACGAGCTGTAAATCCGTGGAGAAACGAATCCTTGTGACGCGATTGTGGAAGAGATGGAAAAGTCCTTCCAAACTTGTACACCGATGGTGTTCCCCATCGTATGTTCGCGTACGACCTCGTCGACTGCGGTCAAGGCCCCAACCATTAGCTTGAAGTTGGGTCGCCGCTGGAAAAAGCTGGACACGTCGAGAGCACACGAAAGAGGAAGCCAATCCTGTACTGCGGTTGCCAGCTACGCAATGGTCCCTGAGGTCGGACAAAAATTGGGAAGCGCTGCAGAAGTACGACAAGCAACTGTCAGCAGCAGGATTACGGTGGTTTTCACGGGAACCACTTCTGCATTGGACAGTCGCTCGTTTGGTGCAGAGACACATATTTTGGGCCTGTCTGCCAGATGCGCTTAAAGAATTAGAAAAACGAACTGTGTCTGGGGTGCTCACACCGCATCTCTCGCTGGCCTTTGAAGTAAACTGTAGCTGCCCTTTACTGGCACATGGCGCCAGTAAGAAATATGGGGTACACAGGAACTGCCAGCGTGCACTGCCTTATACACGATATTGATCCTGATGTCGAATTCTGAAAGCATGTTCATTTCCGTTCACTAATATACAAGGTGTGTACTATTATTTTGGCAAGGTGTGAGCGGGGATTGGGACTTCGGAAACAAATCACGATAACCCGCGTTCGTACAAAGAAGAGTGCAACTACGACCGTCCATACGGTTTGACGCTCTCATTTCACGTGGTCAATTGTTTTGTACACATTTCTCTACAGCATGAAAGTGCAGGCCGTGTTTGCGGGCAACGGGGGTTGGTTTGGGTGTGCATCTCGTTCCTATCAAACGCGAAGTTACTAACGCAACAGAAGACAGAGCATATGAAACAAGGATTGTAAGTTCATATTGCGTGTGTTACCAGAGGAGACCTCAAATCAACATGCGTGGCACCGTAGAGGTCCTCTCAGGCTTTTACCTCTTGTCGAAGTGGAGACAGGCCAACGACATAACGCTGCTTGACAGTGTGAAGGTTGGGGATGCTGTCGCCGGACCTCAGGAGCACAGTGGTCATCTGAGAGCCTAGAGACTTCAGGGCACCCCCACGCTATAGCCTGGCATCGCAACATCCTTGATATGTAGTTTAGTTTCATGTACTGACACAAGGACGTGAGTCAGCGCGGTCTTTGCCCACTTTCATTCCTTGAAAGGATGGAAGTCATCGTGTAGCCTCCTTGAAAAAACAGGAAGTGTGTAGCCTTCACATCATCATTTGATGTGGAAAAACCCAGCTATTACACACGAGACGCTATACATAACCTACGTAAATAGTGTTCAAGTATAGCGATGCTTGTGCTGCGCGAGTAAGAGCAAGCCTGTACATCTCTGTACTCGCGAGGTGAGGGAATAAGCTACCGTACACGTGGCATCATGGTGCACGTACGTCGCACACTGGTGTACCCACGAGGTGAAGAATAGAGGGTCAGTTCGCATACTAGCAAGGCTATCGCTTGACACTAAACTCGCGCCGCGGTACACCGCCCAGGATCAATCTACTGCAGCGCAGAAGAACAGTAGCACATGTAGACGCTTAGAAGAGACAGGGTGTGAGGCCAACAGTTGAGATTTTCCTTCCAATTGAAAAGCCGGCACTTAACGATATGCCGTGCCTGTGGGCTGTCAGTGCAGTGACATGTTGCAAGCCACGGTGTGCTTTATTGATGAGGGTATGGAAGAGGTACGTCTTCGTCGCCCTTCGACTGTATCTCCCTCGTTCACCGCCGTGTTTCGGTATTCCATTTTAATCATGTGAAAGCTCCCTTCCGCCTTTCGCTTCCTCGTTCATACGCACGCATATGTGCTGTTTCACACGTGATATCTATTGACGGGGGAACTTGCACGCATGTCAACGCAGTTCGAAGCCCCAGCGGATTAAACATGGAGGACAGCTGACACCGAGATTTCTTTTGTAATCCTAAAACTGCCTCTGCCTAGAAATCATTGAAAAGATATGTTCCTGCTTAGTTAAGCTAGCAGGTTTGGGGCTGTCGAAAGTGCAGAATGACGAGTTCCATTCTCACAATATAGGGTGAAGGGCTGCCCAAATGAGAGTAACCTGGTTCGTCTCGTCAGTTGTCATATACGTGAATTGAACATTCAACCATCCACGCTGTAGTGTACGCACGTCTAGTTCGAAACTGCATTGTAACAGCCTTGAAGTCCATTTGGCGGTGGATACTGCATAAAGTAACTCGTCGAATAGTACCCGTGCATACCCTTCCTCTTATTTGAAACAATAAATCACAGTATTACTACTATCGTTAGTCTTATTAGTATGATACTTACTTCTGTTGAGCATGCTTTACTCATTGAAGGTGGTCATCTTCCGCTTGTTTCTCGATCGATCGCGGGGGCGTATGTTGTCCTTTTCGTGAAGGTGAACTGGGGCGCAATGCTGTGACTGTGGCGAAAGCGGGTCTGCGTCAGTTTACCACTTCATCCTGCTCAACCCCGCGAGGAATTTACTGGCAACGAGCTGTAAATCCGTGGAGAAACGAATCCTTGTGACGCGATTGTGGAAGAGATGGAAAAGTCCTTCCAAACTTGTACACCGATGGTGTTCCCCATCGTATGTTCGCGTACGACCTCGTCGACTGCGGTCAAGGCCCCAACCATTAGCTTGAAGTTGGGTCGCCGCTGGAAAAAGCTGGACACGTCGAGAGCACACGAAAGAGGAAGCCAATCCTGTACTGCGGTTGCCAGCTACGCAATGGTCCCTGAGGTCGGACAAAAATTGGGAAGCGCTGCAGAAGTAGGACAAGCAACTGTCAGCAGCAGGATTACGGTGGTTTTCACGGGAACCACTTCTGCATTGGACAGTCGCTCGTTTGGTGCAGAGACACATATTTTGGGCCTGTGTGCCAGATGCGCTTAAAGAATCAGAAAAACGAACTGTGTCTGGGGTGCTCATACCGCATCTCTCGCTGGCCTTTGTAGTAAACTGTAGCTGCCCTTTACTGACACATGGCGCCAGTAAGAAATATGGGGTACACAGGAACTGCCAGCGTGCACTGCCTTATACACGATATTGATCCTGATGTCGAATTCTGAAAGCATGTTCATTTCCGTTCACTAATATACAAGGTGTGTACTATTATTTTGGCAAGGTGTGAGCGGGGATTGGGACTTCGGAAACAAATCACGATAACCCGCGTTCGTACAAAGAAGAGTGCAACTACGACCGTCCATACGGTTTGCCGCTCTCATTTCACGTGGTCAATTGTTTTGTACACATTTCTCTACAGCATGAAAGTGCAGGCCGTGTTTGCGGGCAACGGGGGTTGGTTTCGGTGTGCATCTCGTTCCTATCAAACGCGAAGTTACTAACGCAACAGAAGACAGAGCATATGAAACAAGGATTGTAAGTTCATATTGCGTGTGTTACCAGAGGAGACCTCAAATCAACATGCGTGGCACCGTAGAGGTCCTCTCAGGCCTTTACCTCTTGTCGAAGTGGAGACAGGCCAACGACATAACGCTGCTTGACAGTGTGAAGGTTGGGGATGCTGTCGCCGGACCTCAGGAGCACAGTGGTCATCTGAGAGCCTAGAGACTTCAGGGCACCCCCACGCTATAGCCTGGCATCGCAACATCCTTGATATGTAGTTTAGTTTCATGTACTGACACAAGGACGTGAGTCAGCGCAGTCTTTGCCCACTTTCATTCCTTGAAAGGATGTAAGTCATCGTGTAGCCTCCTTGAAAAAACAGGAAGTGTGTAGCCTTCACATCATCATTTGATGTGGAAAAACCCAGCTATTACACACGAGACGCTATACATAACCTACGTAAATAGTGTTCAAGTATAGCGATGCTTGTGCTGCGCGAGTAAGAGCAAGCCTGTACATCTCTGTACTCGCGAGGTGAGGGAATAAGCTACCGTACACGTGGCATCATGGTGCACGTGGGTACACTGGTGTACCCACGAGGTGAAGAGTAGAGGGTCAGTTCTCATACTAGCAAGGCTATCGCTTGACACTAAAGACGCGCCGCGGTACACCGCCCAGGATCAATCGACTGCAGCGCAGAAGAACAGTAGCACATGTAGACGCTTAGAAGAGACAGGGTGTGAGGCCAACAGTTGAGATTTTCCTTCCAATTGAAAAGCCGGCACTTAACGATATGCCGTGCCTGTGGGCTGTCAGTGCAGTGACATGTTGCAAGCCACGGTGTGCTTTATTGATGAGGGTATGGAAGAGGTACGTCTTCGTCGCCCTTCGACTGTATCTCCCTCGTTCACCGCCGTGTTTCGGTATTCCATTTTAATCATGTGAAAGCTCCCTTCCGCCTTTCGCTTCCTCGTTCATACGCACGCATATGTGCTGTTTCACACGTGGTATCTATTGACGGGGGAACTTGCACGCATGTCAACGCAGTTCGAAGCCCCAGCGGATTAAACATGGAGGACAGCTGACACCGAGATTTCTTTTGTAATCCTAAAACTGCCTCTGCCTAGAAATCATTGAAAAGATATGTTCCTGCTTAGTTAAGCTAGCAGGTTTGGGGCTGTCGAAAGTGCAGAATGACGAGTTCCATTCTCACAATATAGGGTGAAGGGCTGCCCAAATGAGAGTAACCTGGTTCGTCTCGTGAGTTGTCATATACGTGAATTGAACATTCAACCATCCACGCTGTAGTGTACGCACGTCTAGTTCGAAACTGCATTGTAAAAGCCTTGAAGTCCATTTGGCGGTTGATACTACATAAAGAAACATAGTAACTCGTCGAATAGTACCCGTGCATACACTTCCTCTTATTTGAAACAATAAATCACAGTATTACTACTATCGTTAGTCTTATTAGTATAATACTTACTTCTGTTGAGCATGCTTTACTCATTGAAGGTGGTCATCTTCCGCTTGTTTCTCGATCGATCGCACAGCGTATGTTGTCCTTTTCGTGAAGGTGAACTGGGGCGCAATGCTGTGACTGTGGCGAAAGCGGGTCTGCGTCAATTTACCACTTCATCCTGCTCAACCCCGCTAGGGATTTGCTGGCAACGAGCTGTAAATCCGTGGAGAAACGAATCCTTGTGACGCGATTGTGGAAGAGATGGAAAAGTCCTTCCAAACTTGTACACCGATGGTGTTCCCCATCGTATGTTCGCGTACGACCTCGTCGACTGCGGTCAAGGCCCCAACCATTAGCTTGAAGTTGGGTCGCCGCTGGAAAAAGCTGGACACGTCGAGAGCACACGAAAGAGGAAGCCAATCCTGTACTGCGGTTGCCAGCTACGCAATGGTCCCTGAGGTCGGACAAAAATTGGGAAGCGCTGCAGAAGTAGGACAAGCAACTGTCAGCAGCAGGATTACGGTGGTTTTCACGGGAACCACTTCTGCATTGAACAGTCGCTCGTTTGGTGCAGAGACACATATTTTGGGCCTGTGTGCCAGATGCGCTTAAAGAATCAGAAAAACGAACTGTGTCTGGGGTGCTCATACCGCATCTCTCGCTGGCCTTTGTAGTAAACTGTAGCTGCCCTTTACTGGCACATGGCGGCAGTAAGAAATATGGGGTACACAGGAACTGCCAGCGTGCACTGCCTTATACACGATATTGATCCTGATGTCGAATTCTGAAAGCATGTTCATTTCCGTTCACTAATATACAAGGTGTGTACTATTATTTTGGCAAGGTGTGAGCGGGGATTGGGACTTCGGAAACAAATCACGATAACCCGCGTTCGTACAAAGAAGAGTGCAACTACGACCGTCCATACGGTTTGCCGCTCTCATTTCACGTGGTCAATTGTTTTGTACACATTTCTCTACAGCATGAAAGTGCAGGCCGTGTTTGCGGGCAACGGGGGTTGGTTTCGGTGTGCATCTCGTTCCTATCAAACGCGAAGTTACTAACGCAACAGAAGACAGAGCATATGAAACAAGGATTGTAAGTTCATATTGCGTGTGTTACCAGAGGAGACCTCAAATCAACATGCGTGGCACCGTAGAGGTTCTCTCAGGCCTTTACCTCTTGTCGAAGTGGAGACAGGCCAACGACATAACGCTGCTTGACAGTGTGAAGGTTGGGGATGCTGTCGCCGGACCTCAGGAGCACAGTGGTCATCTGAGAGCCTAGAGACTTCAGGGCACCCCCACGCTATAGCCTGGCATCGCAACATCCTTGATATGTAGTTTAGTTTCATGTACTGACACAAGGACGTGAGTCAGCGCAGTCTTTGCCCACTTTCATTCCTTGAAAGGATGTAAGTCATCGTGTAGCCTCCTTGAAAAAACAGGAAGTGTGTAGCCTTCACATCATCATTTGATGTGGAAAAACCCAGCTATTACACACGAGACGCTATACATAACCTACGTAAATAGTGTTCAAGTATAGCGATGCTTGTGCTGCGCGAGTAAGAGCAAGCCTGTACATCTCTGTACTCGCGAGGTGAGGGAATAAGCTACCGTACACGTGGCATCATGGTGCACGTACGTCGCACACTGGTGTACCCACGAGGTGAAGAGTAGAGGGTCAGTTCTCATACTAGCAAGGCTATCGCTTGACACTAAAGACGCGCCGCGGTACACCGCCCAGGATCAATCGACTGCAGCGCAGAAGAACAGTAGCACATGTAGACGCTTAGAAGAGACAGGGTGTGAGGCCAACAGTTGAGATTTTCCTTCCAATTGAAAAGCCGGCACTTAACGATATGCCGTGCCTGTGGGCTGTCAGTGCAGTGACATGTTGCAAGCCACGGTGTGCTTTATTGATGAGGGTATGGAAGAGGTACGTCTTCGTCGCCCTTCGACTGTATCTCCCTCGTTCACCGCCGTGTTTCGGTATTCCATTTTAATCATGTGAAAGCTCCCTTCCGCCTTTCGCTTCCTCGTTCATACGCACGCATATGTGCTGTTTCACACGTGATATCTATTGACGGGGGAACTTGCACGCATGTCAACGCAGTTCGAAGCCCCAGCGGATTAAACATGGAGGACAGCTGACACCGAGATTTCTTTTGTAATCCTAAAACTGCCTCTGCCTAGAAATCATTGAAAAGATATGTTCCTGCTTAGTTAAGCTAGCAGGTTTGGGGCTGTCGAAAGTGCAGAATGACGAGTTCCATTCTCACAATATAGGGTGAAGGGCTGCCCAAATGAGAGTAACCTGGTTCGTCTCGTCAGTTGTCATATACGTGAATTGAACATTCAACCATCCACGCTGTAGTGTGCGCACGTCTAGTTCGAAACTGCATTGTAAAAGCCTTGAAGTCCATTTGGCGGTTGATACTACATAAAGAAACATAGTAACTCGTCGAATAGTACCCGTGCATACACTTCCTCTTATTTGAAACAATAAATCACAGTATTACTACTATCGTTAGTCTTATTAGTATAATACTTACTTCTGTTGAGCATGCTTTACTCATTGAAGGTGGTCATCTTCCGCTTGTTTCTCGATCGATCGCACAGCGTATGTTGTCCTTTTCGTGAAGGTGAACTGGGGCGCAATGCTGTGACTGTGGCGAAAGCGGGTCTGCGTCAATTTACCACTTCATCCTGCTCAACCCCGCTAGGGATTTGCTGGCAACGAGCTGTAAATCCGTGGAGAAACGAATCCTTGTGACGCGATTGTGGAAGAGATGGAAAAGTCCTTCCAAACTTGTACACCGATGGTGTTCCCCATCGTATGTTCGCGTACGACCTCGTCGACTGCGGTCAAGGCCCCAACCATTAGCTTGAAGTTGGGTCGCCGCTGGAAAAAGCTGGACACGTCGAGAGCACACGAAAGAGGAAGCCAATCCTGTACTGCGGTTGCCAGCTACGCAATGGTCCCTGAGGTCGGACAAAAATTGGGAAGCGCTGCAGAAGTACGACAAGCAACTGTCAGCAGCAGGATTACGGTGGTTTTCACGGGAACCACTTCTGCATTGGACAGTCGCTCGTTTGGTGCAGAGACACATATTTTGGGCCTGTGTGCCAGATGCGCTTAAAGAATTAGAAAAACGAACTGTGTCTGGGGTGCTCACACCGCATCTCTCGCTGGCCTTTGAAGTAAACTGTAGCTGCCCTTTACTGGCACATGGCGGCAGTAAGAAATATGGGGTACACAGGAACTGCCAGCGTGCACTGCCTTATACACGATATTGATCCTGATGTCGAATTCTGAAAGCATGTTCATTTCCGTTCACTAATATACAAGGTGTGTACTATTATTTTGGCAAGGTGTGAGCGGGGATTGGGACTTCGGAAACAAATCACGATAACCCGCGTTCGTACAAAGAAGAGTGCAACTACGACCGTCCATACGGTTTGACGCTCTCATTTCACGTGGTCAATTGTTTTGTACACATTTCTCTACAGCATGAAAGTGCAGGCCGTGTTTGCGGGCAACGGGGGTTGGTTTCGGTGTGCATCTCGTTCCTATCAAACGCGAAGTTACTAACGCAACAGAAGACAGAGCATATGAAACAAGGATTGTAAGTTCATATTGCGTGTGTTACCAGAGGAGACCTCAAATCAACATGCGTGGCACCGTAGAGGTTCTCTCAGGCCTTTACCTCTTGTCGAAGTGGAGACAGGCCAACGACATAACGCTGCTTGACAGTGTGAAGGTTGGGGATGCTGTCGCCGGACCTCAGGAGCACAGTGGTCATCTGAGAGCCTAGAGACTTCAGGACACCCCCACGCTATAGCCTGGCATCGCAACATCCTTGATATGTAGTTTAGTTTCATGTACTGACACAAGGACGTGAGTCAGCGCAGTCTTTGCCCACTTTCATTCCTTGAAAGGATGTAAGTCATCGTGTAGCCTCCTTGAAAAAACAGAAGTGTGTAGCCTTCACATCATCATTTGATGTGGAAAAACCCAGCTATTACACACGAGACGCTATACATAACCTACGTAAATAGTGTTCAAGTATAGCGATGCTTGTGCTGCGCGAGTAAGAGCAAGCCTGTACATCTCTGTACTCGCGAGGTGAGGGAATAAGCTACCGTACACGTGGCATCATGGTGCACGTACGTCGCACACTGGTGTACCCACGAGGTGAAGAGTAGAGGGTCAGTTCTCATACTAGCAAGGCTATCGCTTGACACTAAAGACGCGCCGCGGTACACCGCCCAGGATCAATCGACTGCAGCGCAGAAGAACAGTAGCACATGTAGACGCTTAGAAGAGACAGGGTGTGAGGCCAACAGTTGAGATTTTCCTTCCAATTGAAAAGCCGGCACTTAACGATATGCCGTGCCTGTGGGCTGTCAGTGCAGTGACATGTTGCAAGCCACGGTGTGCTTTATTGATGAGGGTATGGAAGAGGTACGTCTTCGTCGCCCTTCGACTGTATCTCCCTCGTTCACCGCCGTGTTTCGGTATTCCATTTTAATCATGTGAAAGCTCCCTTCCGCCTTTCGCTTCCTCGTTCATACGCACGCATATGTGCTGTTTCACACGTGATATCTATTGACGGGGGAACTTGCACGCATGTCAACGCAGTTCGAAGCCCCAGCGGATTAAACATGGAGGACAGCTGACACCGAGATTTCTTTTGTAATCCTAAAACTGCCTCTGCCTAGAAATCATTGAAAACATATGTTCCTGCTTAGTTAAGCTAGCAGGTTTGGGGCTGTCGAAAGTGCAGAATGACGAGTTCCATTCTCACAATATAGGGTGAAGGGCTGCCCAAATGAGAGTAACCTGGTTCGTCTCGTCAGTTGTCATATACGTGAATTGAACATTCAACCATCCACGCTGTAGTGTGCGCACGTCTAGTTCGAAACTGCATTGTAAAAGCCTTGAAGTCCATTTGGCGGTTGATACTACATAAAGAAACATAGTAACTCGTCGAATAGTACCCGTGCATACACTTCCTCTTATTTGAAACAATAAATCACAGTATTACTACTATCGTTAGTCTTATTAGTATAATACTTACTTCTGTTGAGCATGCTTTACTCATTGAAGGTGGTCATCTTCCGCTTGTTTCTCGATCGATCGCACAGCGTATGTTGTCCTTTTCGTGAAGGTGAACTGGGGCGCAATGCTGTGACTGTGGCGTAAGCGGGTCTGCGTCAATTTACCACTTCATCCTGCTCAACCCCGCTAGGGATTTGCTGGCAACGAGCTGTAAATCCGTGGAGAAACGAATCCTTGTGACGCGATTGTGGAAGAGATGGAAAAGTCCTTCCAAACTTGTACACCGATGGTGTTCCCCATCGTATGTTCGCGTACGACCTCGTCGACTGCGGTCAAGGCCCCAACCATTAGCTTGAAGTTGGGTCGCCGCTGGAAAAAGCTGGACACGTCGAGAGCACACGAAAGAGGAAGCCAATCCTGTACTGCGGTTGCCAGCTACGCAATGGTCCCTGAGGTCGGACAAAAATTGGGAAGCGCTGCAGAAGTACGACAAGCAACTGTCAGCAGCAGGATTACGGTGGTTTTCACGGGAACCACTTCTGCATTGGACAGTCGCTCGTTTGGTGCAGAGACACATATTTTGGGCCTGTGTGCCAGATGCGCTTAAAGAATTAGAAAAACGAACTGTGTCTGGGGTGCTCACACCGCATCTCTCGCTGGCCTTTGAAGTAAACTGTAGCTGCCCTTTACTGGCACATGGCGGCAGTAAGAAATATGGGGTACACAGGAACTGCCAGCGTGCACTGCCTTATACACGATATTGATCCTGATGTCGAATTCTGAAAGCATGTTCATTTCCGTTCACTAATATACAAGGTGTGTACTATTATTTTGGCAAGGTGTGAGCGGGGATTGGGACTTCGGAAACAAATCACGATAACCCGCGTTCGTACAAAGAAGAGTGCAACTACGACCGTCCATACGGTTTGACGCTCTCATTTCACGTGGTCAATTGTTTTGTACACATTTCTCTACAGCATGAAAGTGCAGGCCGTGTTTGCGGGCAACGGGGGTTGGTTTGGGTGTGCATCTCGTTCCTATCAAACGCGAAGTTACTAACGCAACAGAAGACAGAGCATATGAAACAAGGATTGTAAGTTCATATTGCGTGTGTTACCAGAGGAGACCTCAAATCAACATGCGTGGCACCGTAGAGGTCCTCTCAGGCTTTTACCTCTTGTCGAAGTGGAGACAGGCCAACGACATAACGCTGCTTGACAGTGTGAAGGTTGGGGATGCTGTCGCCGGACCTCAGGAGCACAGTGGTCATCTGAGAGCCTAGAGACTTCAGGACACCCCCACGCTATAGCCTGGCATTGCAACATCCTTGATATGTAGTTTAGTTTCATGTACTGACACAAGGACGTGAGTCAGCGCGGTCTTTGCCCACTTTCATTCCTTGAAAGGATGGAAGTCATCGTGTAGCCTCCTTGAAAAAACAGGAAGTGTGTAGCCTTCACATCATCATTTGATGTGGAAAAACCCAGCTATTACACACGAGACGCTATACATAACCTACGTAAATAGTGTTCAAGTATAGCGATGCTTGTGCTGCGCGAGTAAGAGCAAGCCTGTACATCTCTGTACTCGCGAGGTGAGGGAATAAGCTACCGTACACGTGGCATCATGGTGCACGTACGTCGCACACTGGTGTACCCACGAGGTGAAGAGTAGAGGGTCAGTTCTCATACTAGCAAGGCTATCGCTTGACACTAAAGACGCGCCGCGGTACACCGCCCAGGATCAATCGACTGCAGCGCAGAAGAACAGTAGCACATGTAGACGCTTAGAAGAGACAGGGTGTGAGGCCAACAGTTGAGATTTTCCTTCCAATTGAAAAGCCGGCACTTAACGATATGCCGTGCCTGTGGGCTGTCAGTGCAGTGACATGTTGCAAGCCACGGTGTGCTTTATTGATGAGGGTATGGAAGAGGTACGTCTTCGTCGCCCTTCGACTGTATCTCCCTCGTTCACCGCCGTGTTTCGGTATTCCATTTTAATCATGTGAAAGCTCCCTTCCGGCTTTCGCTTCCTCGTTCATACGCACGCATATGTGCTGTTTCACACGTGATATCTATTGACGGGGGAACTTGCACGCATGTCAACGCAGTTCGAAGCCTCAGCGGATTAAACATGGAGGACAGCTGACACCGATATTTCTTTTGTAATCCTAAAACTGCCTCTGCCTAGAAATCATTGAAAAGATATGTTCCTGCTTAGTTAAGCTAGCAGGTTTGGGGCTGTCGAAAGTGCAGAATGACGAGTTCCATTCTCACAATATAGGGTGAAGGGCTGCCCAAATGAGAGTAACCTGGTTCGTCTCGTCAGTTGTCATATACGTGAATTGAACATTCAACCATCCACGCTGTAGTGTACGCACGTCTAGTTCGAAACTGCATTGTAAAAGCCTTGAAGTCCATTTGGCGGTTGATACTACATAAAGAAACATAGTAACTCGTCGAATAGTACCCGTGCATACACGTCCTCTTTTTTGAAACAATAAATCACAGTATTACTACTATCGTTAATCTTGTTAGTATAATACTTACTTCTGTTGAGCATGCTTTACTTATTGAAGGTGGTCATCTTCCGCTTGTTTCTCGATCGATCGCGGGGGCGTATGTTGTCCTTTTCGTGAAGGTGAACTGGGGCGCAACGCTGTGACTGTGGCGAAAGCGGGTCTGCGTCAGTTTACCGCTTCATCCTGCTCAACCCCGCTAGGATTTACTGGCAGCGAGCTGTAAATCCGTGGAGAAACGAATCCTTGTGACGCGATTGTGGAAGAGGTGGAAAAGTCCTCCCAAACT